>JANHGB010054514.1:0-16097 GCA_026283785.1 Coracopsis vasa
CAGGTTGGACACAGGGGCTTGGAGCAAGCTGCTCTAGTGGAAGGTGTCCCTGCCTGTGGCAGGGGGTTGGAACTGGAGGAGCTTTAAGGTCCCTTCCAACACAAACCAGTCTGGGACGCTTATGTCTAAACTCTACTCTCTAAAACACTTTTCTACCCTTTCTGAGTAACCTTCAGGACAATGCAAACTGGCCTCTCTCAGCACTAAAGGCAAAGAAAACGCATGCTAACCCCAGTCAAGCCACTATCAAAGCCCGGAAATAGTCCAGGTGTCCCTGGTGTAGCCACTGTTCAGAAAAGGCAAAGGCTGTGGTCCAGGGAAACCAGCCTGAGAGAGACCCTTCACTCAAGCTAGGCAGATGCTGTCTACAAAGAGGCTTAAAGGAAGTCAAAAGAGGCTGACCTGGTCTTCAAACCACAGCCAGCGTGGAGCAGCACACATCCACCTACAAACCCTTGGCCCACAGGAGAACTGACACCCCTTGGCCTATCCTTCCTGTGTGTTTGAAGGGGTCTGTGAACCCTCACTCAAAGGCATCCCTCCCCCTGCCTCAAAATCCACACCACAGCACTCGGATTACTGGTGTGCGGAGGCACATGGAGAGAAGCAACAGTGAGAACTTGTGGAAATGCCATTTATCTTGGGCTGCAAAACTAGGGCAGTATTTGATACTACATGAATAACTCTTGTTTATTTTTAGGGAAGGTAATCAGGGAAAAATGAGCCTAAAAGCAGACTTCGACTCTACAGCACTAAAGCAGCCCCTCCATGGCAGCTGCTGACCATTTAAAACAGATGCATGGTCCTTTTTCCATGACTGTCAGGACTTGCATAAACTGGAGGATGGCAAAGACCTACGATTATTGTGACCTGACTCTTACACTGAAATGCCACCAAGGCTCTGCTCATCAGCTTTAGTTTTGGGGTACGCTATGGAGGTAAAAAAACCACTACTAGGACCAGATTCCACAAAGTCCCAAGCCCTCAGCATGCCTCAGAACGTTGCCTGCTGCACTGAAGCTCATTCATTCCTGCTGTTACAAGGCAGTTTTAATGCTGCTTTGGGGTTCTGGTAATTTTAGGGCCAATTTGCAAAGATGGCAGATAAAACCTGTTTCATAATTAGCATGCTCCAGAAGAAACATCCTCCCCTTCCCTAAGCACCATCTGAGCATGTGCCTGGGAGGAGATATGGAGAGTTGTACTCAGGAGAATAAGGCCTGCTTTGTACAAATTTGCATTTGGAACAAATATCAACCTTTTAAGATCCGAGGCAGTGCAGAACATTCTGCAGTGCTGACAGCTTATCCAACACTCAGCACCTTCTCCTGCAGACAGCTTGAGGAGCTGCACCCTGACCATTCCACTGGCAAGAACAATAGATGCAATGGAAGCACAAAGGTAGGAAGAGCCAATAATTAATTGTAAAGATAATAAGCAATCATCCTTGCTTTGCCAAGGAAATTCAAGCTGCAAAACCTCTCAAGATGCTTACCAACCTGGCCAATAGGGTTCCTAAGCAGTCATGAGACCTGTAAATCTTGGGAGAGCTCTGATAAATCATTTGGGATGCAGTTTCCGAAAAGCCTCACTTCTGGCATAATGCAGTAAGTAGGAGCAGTGTTCAGCCAGCACTGAGAGCTTTTTATCCATGAAAACAGGGTAATATTTATGTATAGGATCAAAGTGTTGTTAAGCTTAGGCTAATAATGCTTTTAAACTCCTTACCAGCCTCAGGCAAGAACAGACACCCTTCTGATTACACCAAATAAATAGTAATCAGTAGAAATTAATTTGCCAGACATTAAAAGTGCATCTTGCTAAAGCATATCCACACCTTTCTCTGGCTAGGACTTCTTACAAAGCTGCCTGTCAAACACGGTTATAGTCCTGGCTCTCACCTATTGCCTGACTAAACATCCTCTCAAACCCCTTGTGTAACGGGAATGCACTTCAGACCATCTGTTTACAGGCTTGCACTGACCTAAGTGGATGCTTGCATGTATTTGTATAGCACTTTTAGAGGTCTCCTCATGCTGATAATGCATTAAGCTGGGCATTATATAGGACACTCAGTTCATTTTCCTAACAGACAAGCTTAAGTGTTAGCATCAGTTGCCAAACTCCAATTTTTATCAGGGTTTTAGTTTCTTTCCCATGTTTTGGAAATTGGAACTAAGAGATTATTTCCAGCTATTTCCAATCTTCCAATTCTTTTGCACTAAAGCAACATAAATAACTGCAACCCTACAAAATGCATCTCTCTATAGGATGCTGGTGAGACAGATGGCAAACCCTATAAAAAGCTACAGGGTACTGAAGTCACATTGAAACCATCTCAGTAATTAAAATGGGACAATGATGGCATCCTTAGGACGCTTGATATAACAGTAGTTAGTTGAGAAATGTCTTTTGGGCTTAGCTTGAGACCATGTAGGTCAAGTTTCAGCTCTCTCTCTGGCACAGATCTTCTGGAGGACCTTGAACACAATTCAGTGGGTATCCTCCCTCCAGCTGTGCTATGATGGCAGCAGGGATGACTTTGAGAGCCATTGCTGGAGGATTTCAGATGTGCTCCATGGCCAAGCCCTTACCTGCGTCAGCCAATACTAGTGAGGATATAAAGGACCTGCTATTTAAGCCCATCAGCTAATTCTGACCAGGGAGAGTTGGCAGAGCTCCTGGGAACATCACAGTCAAAGGCAGGATGTGACAAGAAGCTCTGGCAGGAGACAGGAACAAGCAACTATGAATATTGTACCGTAAGTTCTTTCTCAACACAGCTGTCTGTAGATTGCACATCTATGTGTTGAGATACCACCTCATCAGCAGCCTTGAACTCAGCACAAGCTGCAAAACCCACCTAAGCGCAGAGTAACCACCCATTCAGGCCATGCAGAGCTCTATCACACTACAGCTGAACTGTTAGGAGGAACAAACCCTAGTAACTAGAAGCTATTTAATGTAACACAAGTACACTGATGACCCTTGTTTCTCTGTGCTTTATTCACATCTGAGAGAAGCAGAATTAACGACCCCTCACATCCCAAAGTGCTCTCCGCACAAATGAGCTAGAGATTGAAAGTTCATCAGGCAATTCAGTTATGGCAACTACAGAGCTACATTAAAACATAACCACAGCCTTGAACTTGAATCATCAACAGAACTTAAGCAGAAGCCTGAAGCTCTCTGGTGAATCAATAAATCAACACCATTATCTTTGCATCTAGGAATACTGAGGCAGGCTGGTTTCTCACTGATGTTTGCATAAGAAACTAATACAATTCAAGGGATTTTTCTGTTGATGCCGGACTCATTGCATTTTTAGGTCTGTCAACAAGCTGTCAAAGGACCTCAGGCAGGTCCTGTAATGGTTCTGTGCCTTAGTTTCTTTCTTTTTCATACAATAAGCAACACCTCCTTCACAATGGGATTTCAGCAGAGTCTGTTTGACAGGCTCCGGACTATTTCATATGAAAATCTAGCTGCTGAGGTCAGCTTGCTGATTTGAAAGACTTAAAAAGCTCTATGGTGGAGAAATAATGGAAAATGAAGGACATGGGGTGAAAAGTCCCTGACAGCTTCCTCTTGGACAAGGTGGACACAGTCCAAAAATTCTTTATACTTTCTTTTCCTCTCTCCTCTCCCAGAGGTGGTTTTCTATTGTGTATGTGTTGAATGGTAGGTTAGCTGGAGTTAAGCCAAAGAGAGAGGTAGATGCTTGCCTTTGTGGTCAGAGGAGGGAGGGAGGGAAGGATTTCCTATCGCAGAACAAAGCTGAGTTATTGATAACAAAATCCACCAATGTGCTGACCATTAGGAAATGCTGGTCCATTTTTTACATGGGGGGATTTGCACAAGTACTTAGAATCTGGGGAAGCTATTCTAACTCAGTAATGCCGACCTTTCTGGACATCCCTCCCTGGTGCTCAGAACTAAGGATAAGAAGAAGGTTTCTTTCTTTATCTCTTTCACTGTCACTTTCCTTTTCAGCAAGTAAAAAATGAATAAAAATAGGATAGGCTGAAGAAGGCATTTGGAAGAAATGGGGAACTTCAGGTTGTTCTTGCAAGCTGACAAACTGCTCTGGCCCCCAGAAGAGAACGATGCTGCTCCAGTGTACACTCACCATCAGTATGTCTGCTGTGATAGCCCAGTTTGAAAACAGAAGAGTTTCTCCGATAAAAATGCAAATCTGTTGTAAAAAAAACACACAAAAAGGAGAAGATTTATTCACTTGACATTCAAAGGAAAAATAACCTGTCACAAACTTTCCTTTGCTGCTTATTTGTCTCAAACCTACACAATATATTTCTTGTTACTGTTGTGGTTTATCCTGAGTATTAGAAAACCACAGACTTTCTCAGAGCTCCAGAGGGTTGGCCTGCAACTTCCTTAGTGTAAACTGTTATGATCTATAAAGCAGCTACATAAAAACCTGACACATTTGCTTACAGAAGAACATGAAAAGCCAGCAAGGAGACAGCCTCAGGGTTCCCTACTTCCATCATTCTGTTCCAAAAAAACAGTTAGAAAAGGTGAGAAGGCCACAATTGCCCAAAACACAGTCATTTTCATCACAAGAGATCAAGTTATGTGTTTGGCTCTGTAGCAGACCATATGAAGTTCACTACCCACTAAGTGCAAGTTCCCTTCCCTCCTGATAGCACGTTGCTGTCATTTTTGAGGGGGACATGGGTCTAGTAACTATACCGACTCAAGCATTACGTTAATAATATCTATGTACAATCAAGACAGGACCTAAATATGGGTTTTGCAATATCAGTGTCTTACAGTGAAATGTAACTCTTGAGTCTGTGGAGATGGAGGAGGAACTGCAGGAATGGCGGCTATGGCACTGTGTGACCACCAAAACTGTCTTTCCCACACATCAGCTGAGATTGCCTAAACCCCTCAGACCATCGTGTCACTGCCAGGAATAGTTTGCTCTATTTAGTAAGTCTTATGCACTGACCTACAGAAAGCTTCCTCTATTTGTTTCTAAAACTGTCTTTGTTTCCCATACATTCTCCCTCCCTATCTCCTCTTTCTGTGACTGGATCTGCTTCCTCCATGATGGTGTATGAGCCAGTCCTTACAAGCCAGCTGGTCAGCTAGGAAATCTCCTCTTCCCATTTTCCCACTGCTCTGCCTTGAATTTGGCTCTCACTGGAAATGACAACTGCCAAGCTAAGAAACACAGCTCTAATGCATCAAGGTGCTGACAGGAGTTGAAACCAAGTGTCATGTAGCAAGGGCATATCAGAGCCCCAGGTGGGCTCTCAGGACCTGCTCTGAAATCCATCCTACTACAGCTTTGCAGCTCCTGTTGCTGGGGTTCTGCGGCTGGATAGATTAAACTGAGCTTGGGAAAGATGCAATCACACTTCTGAATGCAGCAACATGCCCTGCCTATTCCTACAGTGTTGCAAACAGGCAACTGCTTGCCTTAAGGTTATATGAATTACATACACGTAAGACACATGAATTGTCACACACAGTGAGTAGAACTTGCTCCCTTCTGCAGGAATTCAGCACGAGTCCTGTAAATAAATCACTGGAATGCTACCAGCTTCAGAGCACACCAGTTCGGAACTGTGGAACGTGTGTTTCACCTGACAACGCTCCCATAAAACACATGATTAATGTGTGGATACCGGTAAAAGAGGAGCAAAAGGAAGATCAAAAAGTAGGACAAAAGATACATTTTTAGGAGTCTGCCCTTCAGCTGCTAATGGGAATTGGTACAAATGAGTTCATCTGCTGCAAAGGGCGTTTGAGGATACATGGCATTTCTGCTGGAGAGAGACCCTAGGGATGCTTACTGCAAATAGAGCAGCCTCCAGAACAGATCAGTAGCTCCTGAAATGATCTTGACTCCTCACACACTTTTAGAAGCCTCATCTTACACTGAGATTCCAGCTCTCCAGATACCTCCTCTTCCGAATCCAGCTGTGTTGTATAATATCTCACCATCTCCATTATGTGTCCAGCTGCTCATCTGTGATGAGCTGACAGAAGTTATTACCCCCTCAAGTCTTCCTGTCTATATTATCATTCCTCCAAATGATAAAGCAGGTTTCAGAGGGGTCACACCAGCAGCCTTTACAGCAAGATCTAAGCAGGTTATAACCTTCCATGGCTATTTGCAAAGTGCATACCTGTCTACACCTTCATTATTCGTATTTCTCTCTGAAACGGTGGGTAAGACACCCACACGTGCTCTTGAATTTGAGGCAAGTCTAACTCCACCTCACTGCTGGACAACATCAATGGCTCAAGTCCCCAAGCTGAGACTGAGATGCTGTAAAAGCTCTATGGCAAGGTTTTACCCTGGGATTCGCTGTTTCTGCAAGATCATAAAGTGTCTTAGAGGAATCGAAATAGATGCTGAAATTGAGGTACAACAGGAACTTGGAACAGTGTCAAAAGGAAGGCAAAGCAAAGCATCTCTCTCCAGGCATTTGGAGATTTAAGCTAGTGTAAAATCTGCTGTTGAAATATCTGAGTAGTGTGACACAGTGATGCCATACAGCTAATGGGTTTCAAGAGACAGGGCTGAAACCCAACATTTCAAAGAGTACATATTTCAGAAAGACTGGGACCCAAAGATATGCAAATTGCTGTTGTAAGGAGCTGAACTACAACACACAAATCCACATGCTGCATGGAAAACAGAATAAGAACTGACTGCACTGTACAGCCAAGCAAGACAGTAAAAGAGAGAAATACAAGTGTCTGGGCAGCTCAGTGATACACAATGCTGTTTTATTCCACCTTTCGAGCTATCTCTACCACTGCCAGTAATGTACAGGATGAGTATGAAAAGACTGGACGTTAAAAAGAAGTGTGTCTACCTGCTCCAGGTAGGAGTGGCTGCTGCAGAACTGGAATAGCAGCTGCCCTCAGGGACCAAAACCACCTGCAAGACAGGACTGAGCTGGGGAGAAAATATACCTGTGTTCAGGGGAGGAAGAGAGCAGGCAGTTGACATTAAAAACTCCCAGCTGTTAAGCAGGGAGCGCGATGGTGACCTGGTGGCCCCCACAGCTCAGTGTGAGAACACACCATCTCATGGGGGCCCATCTAAATGCTTGGAAGTGATAATTTTAAGGCTTTGAGCCAATGGGGGGTCCAAAACCAGTAACCCTTCAATTTTAGCGTGGTGTGATCAATGACAGAAGTCTAAGGACAGTCACTAAACAGAAAGTCTGCAAATCCCACCCTGTGGAACAGACCTGAACATTGCTCTTGCCTTTCACAGTCATACAGAACTCAAGGATGCTGTTTCAGGATGAAAGCCAGGACACAGTTATCAAGGAGACTGAGATGAGAAACCCCGTAAGTTTTACTATATTCTTTCCAGAACAAGCTATGATCATGGATTTTGAGATGAGGAAGGTAACCTAGCTCATTATATACTGCTCACCATATCTAGATGTTCCAGAATCAAAGAACAGTCTCCTTCATTTTGGACCAATGAGACTTAAAATAGAGAATAATGAGAAACTGCTACACCATGCAACCTTGCAAGTCTCCTAGTGAAATACAAGGGAATTAAACACTCTGGAAGTCTGTAAGTTTGGAATAGCATTGAATGGCATGGAAAACCAAGGGCTTGCGTCACAGATAATCTAACTCCAGGTTATTTAGAAACATTAATGATCCACGCTACCCTGACCCTTTGTAATTCAAGAATCCTCAGGTTTGCAGAGGCAAACCAAAGTTAAATATCTTGTCCACTGTCACGTGTAGAATCTATAAATAGAGTTCAGAGCTCTGATTTCCCAGTTGGCACACTAATGAGACTTAATCTCCTTTCTGTGCAGCAGACTTCCAGCAACAGAGAGAGCACATTTAGAGCTACAGAGAGGCTGTGTTACCTGCAACAAATAATGTTTCAGCCTAACAGCATCAGCAAACAAGCTTATATTCCTCATACCTCCTCTATATGCAGCTATAACTTCCTTTGCAAATCACTGGCTCTTTATTAGATTTACTGCTCATGGATAACAACATAAATTGTTTCTAAGATTGGTTAATAGTATCATCTCTATTTATACATTTGAACAATGCAGGATAGTCACATGGCTAATAAAATAAGAAAAAAAAGACGAAACTAAGACAAATAACCACTTTGTGTTGCAAAATTTTTGAGAATTTCACCTTAGAAAGGGAGGATTTTCTGCATAAAGGGACTAAACAGCACAAATGAACATGTCTGTCATCAGGTCTGAGAAAGGAGAAAATCACAGGTTTAGCTGCACAGAGGCAGAGGGATGTGACAGGACTCTGCCCTCAGAGATGGCTGACAATGAAAGGAGGGTTAATGCTCCACCAACCAGTAAGACCCTCTTGTAGGTTGTCTGAGGTGATCACTTTTCTGCTGAATCAAAGGCTAGTTCTGCACCATGCCACAAAGCAGAGGGCAGAATCTCCTTCTGACACTTCCTAAATAGCCAGAGCAGGCATTACTGGTTCTGATTTAATGTTTTTAAACTCTCACTCTTTCTTCTTGTGTTGCCCCATGACAGCTATTGAAATACTTAGAAAATATCCATGGCTAGGCTAGTGCTGGAAATCCAGAGAAACAAGGATCCACAGTAGATGGGTTGGTTACTTGTGAATGAATTCTGCTTGCTGGCTGCAGCGTCCACCCTGTGTAGAAACTAAGGTGGGCTTTCAGAAATTATCCTACTCCTCCAACCATCTCATGCCTTCCTTTAGGAACTCCTCCCAGGTCCCAGGCTGCTCTCTAGTACATTTAAGGGGAACCTGGAACCTGTTCAGTGTACTGGGTTTCTACTCTCTACTGAAAGCAAGCTTCTAGCCTGAGGCTGGATTATTACACTTGAGGTTTTGCTTTTCCCTTCAGTCCATTTGTCTGGATCTGTTTGATGTCTTTTTACATACTTTGATTGAAAATACTCAATCTGCATTTGTGCAGCTCCAAGTATTGTGAGTTCCTGGGCCATGGACTAGGACTTTTAGGTGCTATGGTAATACAGATAGCAACAAATTGAAATTACATGGTAATTGATATCGGTCTGCAGCAAGCTAGTTACTGAAATTAATGGTAGCCAAAAGCATGCCCACAGACAAATTATACTGTAATTATAACTTGGTACCACAGCAGCTACAATACCCTCATTGTAAGTGAAGCAGACAATTTTCCTGTACCAAAACATTAGGCAAGAGCAATAAAGGGATGGATAGAGGGATAGATAGGACAACCCAAAGAGGGGGAACTGTAGGTTTCCATGCCTGCACTAAAACCCCAGCTCTGATTCTGATGACAGTTAGTAAGCAGGGATAAGCAGTTGAGATACCATTTTTCTCCCAGGCACATCTAGATAGTGCCAAAATTTCACAGGGGCAAAATGAGGGCATTCAGAAGGGGAAAAGCAAGACCTGCAGAGAACAAAGCACAGAGTCTTCTAAGGAGTTCTGTAGAGAGAGTAAGAGTGAGACTGGCATATGGAAAGGATTATACTTACATAGGCTCCCACAATGCTGCTCTTGGCAGCCACGAAGATCAGACAGATGAAGATGGCTGATCCTAGCATGCCAACAGCACAGACAAGAGGATCAGCTCGCTGGGTTTTTAACCGGCACCATTTGGTTGCCCCTGCCCCTGTGATTACACCCAGGAAACCGGTGAAGCATGTGATTGCTCCGAAGATCAAGCTATTGCAAACAGAAAAACAAGAGAGACAGTTAGGGATTATTTTCTGATTTTTTCCCCCAAAATGGGCATGATCTTTGAACAAATTATTAGGGTGACAAATGGAAATCTGTACATTGGCTTTGTGAATTTAAACTGAAACCAATGAGCTCCCCCGCTGAGTGACTGTGATTTTAGCACTCTTTCCCTGCAATTCAGAAAACACAGCACATGAAATTCAGCCTCATACACAGGCATTGATCAACATGCAAAGAGGTGCAAAGGGCTCATACTGCTTCTCTGTGTGGAACTGAGTTTCCTATAAAGTGCATTGTACAGCTACTTACGTGTGCACAAAGCTAAGCTGTAAACTGCACATTGATCATGTGAGGGGAAATCAGGGACAGAACAGGCATTAGGAAGCTTAAGGGAAAGGAAAGCTAACAGGACTCTAAATACCAGTGACTTTCAACATACTCAAACTTTCTAGCTCCTTTTCAGACCACTTCAAAGAAGTCTTCTTTTGCTGTTAGGTTACACATTTGAGAAGTGTTAATTTAAATGTAAAAAGCCAGGAGCTGTCAAGAATTCTCTGTATTGTATGGGCAGGACTTGGATTACAGAGTCTTTGGCAACTACATTACAGTGGCTCCAGGGCAGCTCAAAACATAGGTGTCATCGAGGAGTGGAAAACTTCTCCCTGTAAACAGCAGATGGGCAGCCAGACTGGAGCTGTATTTTCTGCTCACTGCAGGTTTGCAGAACAGACTGAGGCTGCCCGCTGGACACTGTAAGTTAATGGTACTTGAAACCACTGCTTTACTTGAGATGGGACTGTGTCAGCTAGAGCAAGGTCTGCCTAATGTGATTTTTCCTTCACAAGCTAGAAAAAAAAGCAGACAATATTTCAATCTGCATTCACCTGGAGAAGTGCTTTTTTAGCATCTTATGTTTTGTGCCATTACAGTAAAGCACTAAACAATGAATTACTTTTCACAGCTTTGTGCTGCAAGTGATTTTATGTAACTGGGACTGAAAAATCAAACCACTGTATTGCATCAAGCACTCCAGAGCAAAGCGTCCTGGATCTCTGCTCCATTCTTCAGCAAACTCAGCACACGCAGTAGAATAGAGCAGTGAAACAGAGTCAAGTCCTCCTTCACACAGAAACAAAAGTCTTCAGGGTTAGTTCCTGCAGCCTTTAGAGGAACCAGCCCAATCTCTGAATTGTAGCCACCACTGTGGCTACCCAACTTGCCAGCTTATTCTGCTGCTATCACAGATAAGTATGGGTCTTAAGAAACCAAATTCTCAGCTCTCCAAACATCCTCTAAGGCAAAGACAAAAGTCTCTTTTCAACTACTGCACCACAGCCTGGGAACTAAGACAGAGCTGAGGTCATTGCTTCTGGTTTGACTTCATGCAATGAAGAAGAGAAATAAAACCTGGTTTACAATCCCAGCATTTCCTATCATTGTTTCAAAGACCCAGAGGAAATTACAGACATTCTAGTAACCTGACTCCATGGGACTTGCCTGTTTCCTGTGGTAAATAAGCCCCCACCCCCTTTTCCCCTCTTTAAAGCAGTGGAGTATGAATCTCACCTATCTTTGGTGCCACAGAGCTGTGAGTCGCATGTCTCTGCTGTCTTCTGCACCACCCGCGCTCTGTGAAGGTAGATAGGGATCCACATGCCAAGTGCCCCTGTGGCAAAGGACACAGCTGAGGTGGCCAATGAGGAGAACACGTAGCTGCGGCTGTGGAGGCACAAGAGGCAAAACCAAGAGAAGGTTTAGTGGGGGAAGTGAGAAAGCAGGAGCCCCACAACAAGAGCCAGTGCTCCAGTGACAAAACACAGTGTTCCCCCATAGGGGCCACCTCCCTTTGCCAAGGGGCAGAGATGATACAAGGTACAAACTAATGGAGAATAAGAGGCATGGAATATTCTTTCATATGTGATGCTCCATTGATAATAATGTACTTCAGAGGTGCTTCATAGAGACCATTGTTTCATGGGACCATTTCAGAAGACAATCAGTACTTGGCCACTAAGACACGATGTGTTAATTGCAGGGTTTTCACTGTAATCTCACCTGTTTACCTGGGTGACCAGTTTCACTTCTCCCTCACCATTCACACCACCATATGATTACTACTTGAATAAACCACCAAAATAAGTAATATAAAAATAGTGTTAAATTAACCATCATCACTTTTCATAGTCCTTTGATACTGGATGACAATACCAGGAAAGCATTCTAAAAATGAAGGATACCACAAGTTTCCCATCAGAATTCCAATGTAACACTGAATTCACATGGGCAAGTATTAGCACACTCAGAAACAAGCTTTCTGGATGCAAGTAAGCTACTTAAACACTTGTGAGCATGCAATATTTTACGCACATATATAAGCACCCAAGCACATTCAGTGCTCGTGCATTCAGTCACATGTGATTGTAAAAACACACATTTTCAAACTTGCCATATAGTGCAAGCTTTTGTGTATTTTTTCCTCTTAAATGGCTCTGGAATTTAACCCTCTTTTTCCCCTCAGGAAAGTCTCTCTTTCAAGGAAAAAAAGGGATCTAAGCATCTGAACAACAGTGGGGCAACAACTGAGGAACACAGCAATTTCTACACTACAAAAGCTTTGATTTGTCAGAAGTATGAGCCAAACAAAGCAGACTCTCTCTTAGATTTCAATCTTGGAAAGGTTAGAGCAAAAGTTGGACCCCATCACTGTCACTGCAGTTGATACCTCGTGAAAATGTAACTGATTTTCTTTCCTAGGTCCACAGACTAAGCTCTCTGGAACTCCCTCTGTATTGCCGCTCTCCAGTCTCACAGTGCTAAGTAGTACAGGCCATGGGATGTTCCAATTAAGCACTAGAGGCAAAGCATGCTTTTTATTGGAGTGCTCTTACTTTCTAATCAGAGCTTTCATGTCTCTCAGCCACGAGGTCCGAGCCTTCAGCTGTCCTCCAAGTTGTTCAACGTTTCCTCTTTTAGCAGCAGGTACAAATATCAAGATGAGTGTCCCTGTTATCATTCCCAGGAGTGGAGATACCTGTAAGAAAGGATCAGGGAATTAGCACAGGAGTCAGCAGGGTTTCCTTTGACAAAGTCAGTAAGAAGCAGATTACATTAGTTGTGTTTCAGTGACTGGATTCTCTACAGACAGCCTGAATCTGTAAGCACCTGAGGCATCTGCTCCTTTCCTTCCTCCCTGTCATTCCCTGGACTCTCTCATCTCACTCTGGAAGCATGCAGCTTTGAGAACACTCTAAGGCAGTCCATTTCTCTGTGTCACTGAAGTACCAAGATTCAGCTGAATACAGTTCTTCAGTGATGTTTGCCTCTTTGCAAACCTACTCCAAAGGTTTTGCTGGGCTAAGAGACCAACTAGATCCTGGGAGAGTGCAGAAGCCTTGTTTAAAGGCATTAAAACCAGGTGAAGGATTCTGGAGGTAGACAGCACACTGGCTTTGAAAATCCTTGCTTGACAGGCATCCCTCTTCCAGCTAACCCACAACGGCTTCCCATTTTCAGGCAGCTCTCTCAGATCACCTCAGTGTACAGCAGACCAAGAAACAATGGAAATTCAGGCTAGGAGACAGGAAAACTACACATTCAAGGGTTAGGTTTCCCTGTTTCCAATCCTTTCTCCCAAATACCAGACAAAAATACAAAGACCCCACTGTGTTTTGCAAGCTACAGACATGATTCTTGTTTTGACACTGAAATTCCATCACTGCCAGAATGGAAAATAGCTCTGTTAGGAAAACAGGAACATGGATTTTCACTAAACTATCATCTCTTCTATACATGCCATTTTACAAATAAATTCCTATTCCAAAATAAATATGCTTCCAATAATAACCTGAGAATGGTCTTTACACACAGAGCAGCATTTCATGGCCAAAGATGACAAACCCAGAATTCTTCTAGGGAAGGGACGACAAAAACAAAGCGAGGAAAATCCCTCATCCAGGAATAAATGAAGCCTGATACTGTATCCTTATTATGCTTGAACACAAGATACAGCACTGGTAAAGACACATGTAAATGCTGGGCCACGTAATATAAAGTCTCTTTGATTTTTATCTAAAGGCTTAATCCCCCAATAGGACAGTATCTGTTGATATACAGGAGTGGTCCAATGAAACATTAACACTACTGCTAGATCCAGACACAAAGCTGCCACTTCCCAATGTGCCCTTTGGTCTTCCTCGGCCCACTAAGGTACAGATTATTCCTGACTTCTCCTGGATTTGGAGACCACAGGAGATCCCAGAGAGAGGCATCACTATCACACCTTGCAAGAGCACAGTAATAGCCACAGGGACAGAGGCTGCTTTACACTGATGTCTGGAAGTTTCAACATGTGCTGTTTGACTACAAGAACTAAGCAATGCTGTCCAAAGCAACCATCACAGAAGTGTGCAGCCTGTCAGATTCCTATGATTTTGCACAGTCAGGGAATCATGCATCAATGTGCCATTTATAGTGGAAATCACGACCCCATACATAAGGGGCCTTGCAGATAGCCTGGATTTCTCAGGATAACATTGGAGACTTCATCTGAAGAGAAAGATGCTAGTAAGGATTTCTTTGCACAAATTAATCACTTGGGTTTTACAGCTAGAAACACAAGAACACTCCAGTGTATCAACCTCATTGCAGCCCACTGACAGGAGGAAGGGCTTTGGGGTTTCTTACTCTTTGTGCTTGCCTCTGCTAAAAGTTAATTTTACCCTTGAAGTATTTCTGCTACCGAATGAGGTGGCCATCCTCTTGGTGTGAAGCTGGAGGTTATTAAACATTCCATTTCAGATTCACAGCTGGAATCTGTGAATCTCTGCTCTCTGAGAGGCAGATGAGCTGTTCATGGTGATTTTCCTGGCTCTGCTTATGCTTGGTGGACAGTGAGGGAATGGCCTGTGTCACAGAATGGCACATTCGCTTGAGATGAGAACCCATCTATTTCATCACCTGCCGTTATAAATGGTGTTGGTTTGAACTTCATGAGATTCATTGTCTTTCTAAGTGCCAGAGCCAGGGAATGCACCTCACGGGGCTCATGCCACCAGCACTGCCAGAGGTCAGAAAACAGTTCTGCTGGGCCACTTCCTCTCAGCTCTTTCAAGACATCTTTGTCTGCAGGATCTGTTTGTGTGTATGTGATTGGAGTGTATTATCTTTTCAACACATTTATCAAGGTCCCAAGAGGTTAAAATAGAAGGAAACCGACTGTCTCAGGGCAGAAAAACAAGCGGAAACTGGAACAAAGTGTTTTTTCCTCAAAGCAGGAAGCCATTCTCAGAGTTTCTTGACAGCAAGGTACTAAAAGACTGTGGAGTTGATTTAAGGCCAATGCTTCTTCTTCCCAACCCAATCAAGAAATCATGGTTGACTGATAATAAAGTGATCAGAAAATACTTGCTCACAGGCAGGGCAAAACACAACTACAATGGGCCAAACCCACATACCTTTCCCATTTGCTTAGAGAATACATCTGCTATGCACTTAATATCCATAGATGTCATCTCCAATCCTTCATCCTCTATATTTAATGACAGGAATTGTGTGGCAGAATTCTTCCTATCGCTGATCTACCCATGCAACTGTTATTGAGATGTTTAAAGAGTGGCTTACCCGCAACGCCCAGTGCCAGTCGCCAGCAACCTGCTTCACACTTGACCCAGTGATGTATCCCAAGCCACTGCAAGAAATATAAAGATGAGTCAGTCAGAGCTTCACCAAGGCACCACAATCACAACTGTTCTTAAACCAAGATAGAGGCACACTCAGTTGTGTGTCCTTGGCTCTCTTCTCCTGCAGAAGAAACACAGGGGGATGAAGCAGATGGTGGCTGTGTAACTTTTCCCGGCACTGTTGATCTAAAAATGCTCAAATCTGATGGAAATTTGGTCTCTGATCTCAAGTTTTAGCTGACCTTTCAATCGGCAGTGAACAGAAACAAAGCCTCAAAAAGAATTTATTTCCCAACTTAATTCCTACATCAGGCCTTTCTGTGCACTAATACAGAGTTGGCAATTTTATGTTTGAGATCTCAGTTTAGAAGTGCCCTTCAAGGACACACCATATTCCATCATTTAATTTTTCCTTGTCATTTAATAATACTCGCTACTAATTAGTCATGAAGAGACCACTTTCCATAAGCTTGTAAGAAAAACCAAGAAGAAAATGGAGGACAGTCTGATGGGAGAACATCAGACCTGAAGTTTGGAAATCCAAGATAAAGGAGCACCAGGACCTTCACCCACATGCTAAGAATCACACTGTGGTAACAAAAGGCAGCTCACAAGAGAGTAGATCCAGGTGAATGTAGCTACGCATCTCTCATAGTGAACTGAACAGGTATATATGTCCTGTTTTCAAAACTCAGCCATCACATGCCCTTATTGAAC
>JANHGB010054517.1:0-25850 GCA_026283785.1 Coracopsis vasa
AATGGTGTTTGGTAAGTCTCTTTGCCTTTAGTTTCTCCACCTGTTAATAGGGATAATATTTAGCTACTTGGAGTATACAACCATGCTTGCAAAACAGTTTAGAAGTGTTAAAGTTCATGTAAATGCCCATCTCAATCGAGGGGCAGAGGAAACCTTAGAAGCTTTAGTGACTTCTTGGGATAATTGTCCATTACACTTGCAGGCTTCCTTCTGCACTATGTGGAAGTAGCTAAGCTTCCATTGGAACAAAGTGCTGGGAGGAAGATTCCCTAATACATTTTCATTTAATATAATTTTATTAAAAATAAGGAATTGAAGTGTTGTATAGGATAGAGTTGAGAGTCCTTTCATCACTAGAAGAGCTGGTTGTGTTACTAATGCTAGTAACACAAGTGTTGATCTATGTTGTAAAATATATCACTGCAGTTCATAGAAAGAAGGCTGCAGAACAACTGAAGCATCTTGGCGTGATCCAGATGTATGAATTTTAAGCCTTGCCTGTGGTGTGCCAAAAACTGCCTCTAGTAGAACCCAACTATATAAACAGATATTTGAGGTGATAAGGCAGCTTAAAATGATGGTGTGCTAACCGTATCACTCCCTTGCACGACGACTGGTGTAGAAACTAGTCTGACTTGATTTTATTTATCCCTGCCCCCGATCCTCTGGGCCAGAAAAATTCAGGATAGATACTTTGGTATTTCTTACCTTTGTTCAGCTTCCCCTCTTGTAAGATATGAACAATGACAACTTCCCATTTTCTTCAGCGTAAAGAATTACACATGAAGCAGCATACAAATGGCAATTACCAATTATTATATTTTCACATGTTATCCTGCTAAAAGAAAATTTTATTTCAATTAGAAAGTGTTCATTTCTGATGCTTTTTCCTAATTGGTAGTTTTCTTGCTCTTAGTGGTCCTCATAGCACATCTTTGTTGAAGATTGTGATACATATGCTTTTATATTTTGTAGAATATTTTATTTTAAATATTTTAGAACATCTGATTTTTGTTACGTAAAGAAATGTAGGACTGAACCTTGCAATTCCTAGTATACAACAGATACGTTCTGCTTCTGTGATGAAACCCCAACATCTATCTAGATTTCCTTCAGCCACACCTATTCTTTAGCATATTGTTAATTTAATGGTTGGACTTTCTAAGAAAATTAGCATTTGGGATCTTTGCTGTAATTCTAACATGCTTGAAATGTAAGGAAATATTACACAGAGGTAATAAATGATACTTAGCTTTAAAAAGTGGCATATACATTTTTACAGATTTAATATTATTTTGGCAGTTTACTTAGATTTCAAAGATCAGTTTAAGTTTTTTGTACTCTGCTTTAGAATATGATGATTTGTTTCTAGAAGTTTAGAACCTTCTACTTATTTACATATATAAAATGGACACTCCTTTGAACAAAACCTTTGCTCATAATGTTTTCAAGGGAATGATGGCAGAAACAAGAGAAGAAAATAGACTGAAGTGCACACTACGTGCAAGTGGAGCAAACATTTTATTCAGCACAGGTTTTAACGTATAATTTAAAAAAAAAACCGTTTTATTTTAGGGAAGTTGCACTATTGTTCAGTTGGGAGAAGCTTGCAGCTTCTTGAACTGGCTGAATTGAAATACAGAAGTCTATATCAAAAGAGAGGTAGCTTCCTGGCCTTTTGACTGCTGAGTTCCTCTGAAGTAGAAGCTACATTATAAAGAAACTTTTTCTCCAGATGCTCCACAAATTATTGTTATTTAAAACAAGTTGAGGACATATTTTAAAAAAGCTTTGCTTTGGGTTCATAAGAATTACTGTAACTATATTAAAAAAACAACCAACTATATCCTTCTTTGAACCCTAAGTGCTTATCAGCTATCATTAACATCCAGTTTTTGAGAATTTACAACTCAGAAGAATTAACTATGAACAAAGGTTTCATATTTCTCCATGGAGTTTATATTTCATACTAAGTTGGTACCTTTTTGGTTGGATAGTAAAGTTTTCAATTTTATGTAATCCCCCTTTTCTTTTTCCTTGCTATGCCGTTGCTTAACTGGAGAAAGGCAACTGAAAATATCCTTGCTTTTGTTTAATTTAAACATCAGAGTAATTTACCATACTCTACCTTAATTAGAAGTGATGACTAGATTCGATGATCTTAAAGGTCTTTTCCAACCTAAACAATCTATGGGAAAAAAAAGAGAATCTTTGGCTAGGGACTTCTTATTTTATTATTATCTTTGAAATTATTGAGATTATTTGCTTTAGAAATGGCAGCAAGAAAGACCATAAAGCCATATCACTTTAACTTATTTTCAGTGCATAAAATCAAGAGATTGAGAGAGTAATTTAATTTACCCCTATCCCCTAAAGCTATATATATAGGCTTAGAAGTTGAGAGAGGCATAGAAGGAAATGTTGTTTATAAAGATATTTCACTGTTCCTCATATGCTCAGAGGTAGGCTTTTGCAATCAGAGTCAATAGTATTAGTGTCTCTTACACATATTTTATTGATTTGACTTTTTAATGTGGAACCATAAAAAAATTCAGCAGCAGCTATTTAGGGATGTTGGATGTCCCTAAAATGGGATGTGTTTGAAATCTGGAACAGGTGAATGGTATGTTGAGAATAGTAAATTTCACGTAAAAATCAACATAGCTGGAAATTTTCTCCTTCTGAGGAGCATATATAGTTTTTATGAATGTTAATGAGATGTGTAGAACTGCAGAGAAAAATGTACAACAGAGTTTATATTAGATATATGATATTAACATCCTGTAGGATCTTTGTACTCTCCTCTTATGTGCTGTGTAACCCAGAGATGCACAAAAAGACTAGTTTAAGACTTTGATATTTTGATTGTTACATAATTGCCTATGAGTGTAATTAGCTCATTTTGACAAGCCTGTTCATGTCCTATTTTGGCAGTGGTCTAGACATTTATTGATAGAATGACATGTAATCAACATTAGTTGCTAAATATGAATTGACAGCTGAAAGAAAGCTAACTTCATGGTTTGTGCTGGGTTAAATGGGTATTAGTAATTATTTTAATTTTGTGTTGAAATTTAACTTTGTTTATTCCCATTAGTTTAGCCTTATTTTTGCTTGAATACTAAAATAATTTTCAGAATATCAGCTTAGTGCCTTGAATTCTTCATTCAGTATCTATCACTCAAACAGTTCTGCTTGGATTTAAGATCTATTTCAAAATATGAAGGAAGCACTTTAGCTGTGGAAAATGAGATCTGACAGTACCTGAGCTGCAGAAGGAGATGAAATCACTATCTATAGAAAATAATATTTTTTCTACATATTCAGGTTAAATGTGTGCACATCCTGGTAGCTGAAACATCTGTTTCTAGCTTGTTGTTCCTCATGGCTGCTTCTCAATTGGATTTCCTCAAGCAGGTCCAAAGCTTGTCACCTTAGCCAGGGTCTGTTAACTATCACCACTGGCCCCACATTAAGTAGGAGGTTCAGGGCTAAGCTAATAACTCTCCTGCCTTTCTGACTGATCACAGTGATTCTCCCTGTGGCTACTTATCATGCTGTGCTCCTATGGGAGGGTTATCTTCTTTGTCTGTAGTTCAACTGGGAATTGCTTTTTGTTTTCCTCCTTCCTAAGTTTTCAGGTGGCAATGCTGAAAGCATTGGTGCTTTCTTAAGCAGCTGTTTGATTACTGTCCATTATTTCTCCCTTCCCAGTTTAAATAATGCTTTCTCACATATCTGAATTTTGTCTTTTGTTTTCTCTGTCCATAAATATAACTGCTGATTTTCAAAGCAGAGACTGTAACTAGACATGTGTGGGAGAATGGACATAATAGGAACACATAATATTGAAATGCTGGTTTGTGTGAACCTTGAATCAAATTTTACATTGTCACAGGTGAAGTGATTTGCATGATGAGTTTAGTGATGCATAATATTTTAACACTTCTTATGTACCATATTAGACTGTACCTACCTGTGCGCTTTTTAAGGCATCTCAGAAGAGTTGAGTGAGAGAGAAGAACCTACAAAACTGCTTATCAGATTAATGGTACCTGGCTACCTCTGTGCCTCATTACCGAAGTCTGTGGTATTGTCTTAGTGGGCTTTAGTTAACACTGAGTAAGGCCCAGAATGAATATTAGGGTATTCAGTGGGGTTTGTTGTTGAGAATTTTGAGAAAAGATGGAGTGCAGGCAAATCCACGTGTTTCCCTTGAAAATTCTTCTGTGGAATCAAGGAGATTATTTTCCTTAGCATAAAGCTAAGATGATTGGAGAGAAAAAAGGTTTTAATCAGATTTGAAAAGTGCTTTGGGTTTGATATAATATGCTAACATTTCAACAACATGGACTGTTAAGCCTAAATTCTGTTAATCCTTACACTGTAGTCTGATGTGCTTCTTGGCTTTTTAAATCCTTTTTAGGTGTGATGCTTTAACTCACCTGTCTTAACCGTTCAGCCAATAAATGGAAAAGACACTGGTGTGAAGTGTTTGATGGGAGTTTGAGTTTCAGTATGGGAGGGAAAATATGGGAAAGAGAAATCAAATTGTTATCTTCTGGATTTAGCTCTGGAACAAAAGAATCCTGGGTCACAAATAATACCATAGAGAATTGAAACGTTTTACTGATTGAAACTAGTCCATCATCCAGTGTTCAGCTTTGGCTTTTGTTTGCATGTCAAGAGATCAGCACAGAACTACAGTGTGTTGTGAGTGTGGTTGATTGTCAAGTTGAAAACAAGGGTAAACACAAAATAACTCTCACCGAATTGTCTTGCTCACCTTTTCTTTTATCTTTACTGTACTGTTGGTTAGCTTGGGATCAGTCAGTGTATAATCACAAAACTTGCTACAGGAAAAGACATGGAAATACAGCAGCTTATTGGAGAGTTGGTACTTGATCCTAATGGAATTGGCTTTGTTTTCACTGTCTAATGCCAATGATTATGAAGTCTGAATTGAATTATTAGGCACTCATCAAAGACTTTAGTTATTTAAAATAAAATTCTCCAAATCTATGAAGCAGCAATTGTATTTTCAGTGCAGGATGAAGTACGGGACACTCTTAGAACTATTTCAAGAGCTATGAAATTAAGGAGAACTGGTGAATAGAAGCGGCTTTCCCCAAGACATAGGAAGCAGCAGGTGAAAAAAAAAATCTGAATAGGGATGGAGCCTAAATAGGAGTGATCCCCCAACTGATCATAAGTTTTGCAAAGTAGCATAGCTTATGTCAGAAATAATTTGAAGTGAACAGAAGAAAACAGCAATGTGAAGGACAGATTGGAGACTGAAATGTGAAGAAAATAAAGGCAGAAATTAAAAGGGAGAGATGACTGCAAGAACGTGACAGGAAGAGGTAGGTATTCCTGGGACATGTAAGAAAATATATAAACATCCCAAAATCAAATGAACGCACAAACTTGTGTGACAGTGCATTCCACACAGGCAGACAATAGGAGAAGAGAGTAAGAATTGCTATTGTAAGAATTCTCTTACCACCAGTTAACAAACTCATTCTTGTTTTTAATTTTTTCCTCTAATTTCTTCCTCACATAAGGGTAATAATTTCATTGCTTCCTACTGTCTTTTAGTCATAGTATCATTTTGAATCTCGTCCTTCCTGGCCCATCCTTTTTTCCCACTCTTAAGTTTTTGTTCTATTTTGCTCAAATATCTGATGCTCTCTTCTTTAAACAGCTTATTGGGTCATAAGTGGTGTGGAAATATTGAGTTGAAATGGCTAGCAGAGGAAAATTCTTATCAGAATTCTTACTCCTTTTTTATTAATCTTTAGAAACTTAGAATATTATGTAAATATAATATGTTACTAGCCAAGTTCTTGTAATAACTTACTGTAAGCAAGTCTGATTCCTAGCCCGTTAAATTAGGACAGTGATCTACATGGTCAGCTCAGCTGAGTACTGGCAGACATGAGATTTATTTCAACCACTAAAATTTGCTGGAGAATTTCATGTAACTCAACCAATGCAATAGCTGAACTTCGGTTTAAGCTGCATGTAGTGTATTGTTTTAAGAGGAAATCTGAAACAGGCGACTTAAAATGAACAAAATTCTGAAGCTGAGAGGCCTGTATTTCTTAGCATTTTTTATCTGCAACATCAAAATTAATTTTATAGGAATAGATACAGCATTAAAACCTCAATGAAAAGTAAACAAAAAAATTCTTTGTCTTTTGGTGGTAGTCTGTATTGTCACTCAAGCAAACAAAATACTAAAAAACACTGTCTAGAATAAAATTATTGCTTTTTTAAACATATTTTAATCCATTTTACAAATAGAAGATGTATGATTCTATGATCATGTAGAGGAAAGCAAAGAAGGGAGTAAGGATAAAGAGAAGAAGAGAAAAAAAGACAAAAGTTATTAATGGGAAGTTTATTCGAGGGTTGAGGTAAAACTTAATGGTTCATAAATAGCAAATTCATTATGTTTTTAATACTCAGGTTATATTAACACTATATAACATCTTTATGGTACCATTAGTACCACTTAATCCTAAACTCAATTTAGAAATAAACATTTCCATATCTTTTTTCATGGAACAATTGGCCAAATAAATTATTTTAAAAACAAATATTATCTGATTAGCACATGGCTCATTCAATCATAAACAAACTTATAAATGTTTTATGTCAACTCTTACACAGAGTTCTTAAACATTAACAAATTAATTTATTTTAAAGGCCATATCAAGGTGAAAACACCAGGGCCCTAGGCAGCAGGACAATACATCACAGAGCCGTTTCTCATTCAGTCACAGTAATGGCAAAGGATATGTTAAGACATAAAACGTGATATGGTTTGTTAAATATTCATTTATAATTTGCATTTATTATTAAATCATGTGTTAGAACTAATCTTTAATCTCAAAAATACATAATGTGTCATAAAGTCTATTTGAAAACATAACAATAAATATTTTATGCTTTTCATGTTGCCTTTTAAAGGTTGACTAGGATACACCAAAATGCCTGTCACTAACATCATTTAATTATTCCAAAGAGATTTGGTCTACAGTGATGCTGATTTCAATAATTTATTTCAACCTTTATGTCAGTATTAAATAAATACCTGTTTGGGAGATGGTCTGTTCTATGATTAATGACAATTTAGCTCTCCCAGTACTCCATGGCAACACCGTAGCTCATTGTCTGAAGCGTTTGCGATGCAATGCGGTAGCTCCAAGAGGCTTATTTTATAGTGGTCCCTAACAGTTTGCTTAGTGATAACAATGAAGCTTCTGTTCTACATGTTCTATTTCACTGCTTGTGATTGCTGGAGATTTTCTTTATATGACACAATCACTTAAACATTTTTACTACTGAAAGGTATACTGACTAGAATGTGATATTTGCTAAATTTCCATAGAACTGCTATTCAATTTACATTTTGTACACTGAAAAGAAAGGTCTGTATAAGAGGACAGAGTGTGACGGTGAAGTGATTTGTATTATAAGAGACTAGGAGCTACTCAACGAGCCATGTAAAACCAGTTCATTAAAATGTTTATGTGCTTGGCTGGTTAATGCAAAGAAAGCATTATTGCAGTCTTGTAAAACCTCAGTAACTTCAGGTTGAAGTCTGATCAATGCATCTGTAGTAATTCAGACAAATACCCAATTCAAGTTAAAAATCACCAAAAAACATGGCAAGAAACAGTATTCAAGTTCTTCTTCTGAACTCAAACACATTTTAGTCCTTAACTTGTACAACTACAGAACTTCTTTCCTTAGTGAAAGATCTGTGGACAGACCTACCATCTGTCTAGATTTCCCTGGATCTTTTTGACCATGAAATGTCCATTAGGTGGAATCTGAGGTGTTTGGGCTTTTGCTAACTCTACAACACTTGTGTCAAGGCACTGTGAACGTGTGGGATGTACTTACTTAAAGAATGTTTTGTGTCCTGTACATGCACTATACACCTCACTTTCTATACTATTCTAGAAGAATCCTGGTTATCCTACTTTTGGAGACTACAGTAAGGAAGTTAAGCCTCTAAATTATATTTCCAATTTAATTGTTGACTTGTCCTATGAGTAAAGGCTTATTTGTAAATAAGGATGGCAGCGAAATGGCCTTTTTTGTAGGTTGTTTTTTTGTTTGTTTGGTTGGTTTTTTGCGTTGTTTTTTTTTGTTAAATCTAGGCACAATAGGTTGCCATAAGGATCCTGAACAGAGATGGTGATTGGCCTAGTTAGATGCTATGGGATTAATATTAGCAAAAGTAAAACCCTTGTAAGATAAGGTTACCTGGTCCCTGTCAGAGACAGTAGCAGAGAAAGCTACAAAGGTACATTTCTTCCTAGTAAACTTAGCAGTTGACTAGTTAAGAGCCTCTGCAAGGAATGTGGAATCCTGGAGATTCTCCAAAAGCTAAAATGTTGGCCTGCGTATAAACCCTAAGAAAAGTAGGTGGAGCTGTCTCAGAAACCATGCTCGGCTCCCTAAGAACTTGGAATGAGTTGGGTGGTGGTTTTGATTAACCAAGTAACGAAGCAGGCCTACCTCTCCTAAAAGTGATACCTTAGTTGAACAGTGGGGAATCTACTTTTATTACTCACATTCTCCTAAAAATAGTGGTAAGAGATGAAAGAAATCTATTTAGAAGATGCATAGTCAGAGCAAAGTGTGATTCCTAATCAGCCACATCCTCTCCCTATCGTTCTGGAGAATATGGACCATCAATTTCCCCAGAAGATGAAGGGGAGGCAAAGCAATAGTTTAGCATCCTCTGCATTATCTCTCTTTTTATGATTACAAATAGAGCATTTATGTTCACTGACCCATATCTCATACCAGACATCAGTAGCCACATCCAGATTTAGGTTATTGTTCCAGCACTGGATTAGGCCATGCGATCAGAATCAAATTTATCTAATATGATCACTTGATTGTGACATTTCATATTGGCACTATATGTATGCACAGCCAAAGCTTGAAGGCATAAAGCAAATGCTCTTAAGGCCCAAAAGAACAGTTTGTCAGTGCTTTTACCATAAGCTTCAGAAAGGTTCAGGAGACACTCTCTATTGGGTTAATTAAGCTGTCCTTTTGCTTGCAAGTTTAAAAGGGAAAAGCTCCCCATGTGGCTCTCCCAAACTCTTTCAGCTGTAGCTGTAAGCTTAAATGACCCTCGGTCCTGCAGCATATCAACTTGATGTGTATAATTGATTGCTAAACATTTTTTACAGCCTGTTAAATGGTAAGGCTAAAAAAAAAAGTAATATATGAATGTTGATTAAAGTGCTTTTGTACAGGGGGGTCACAGACATTAGCAAGTTAAAAAGAAAGTGTGAGCTCTGCTGTGGTACTTCTAACCTGTATGCTTTATTTCGCATAATTGATCCCACATGTCTACTCTAAGGGTTTTTTTGTCAGGTTTCAACTGCAAATATTAAAATGCATTTAGAATAGAGTGTGCTTCAGTAAGGACACTATGCAGAATGCCCAGCAATGTAGATTGCTCATATTATAATGGCAATGATTATAAAAGGAATAATTTAAATGACCACGGTAGTTTGCAATTGTGTGGTAAGGTGGGAGAAAAAAATAGCAAGGTGTAGAACCTGAGAGTAGCTGTAAATCTGAAATGGATTAAGATAGACATTCAAATGATAATTGCTGGTAATTTTGTTTTTGTTATAATTTGTGGGGTTTTTTTTAATAACTGACATAAGACATAATGTATTTTTCAGGGTTCTGTGACAGCTAGCCAACAAATGGAATCTGTCACAAAATATTTGTAGCTCCTGTTAGTGAGAAAGGTATGATGCCGTTACAAGTATAGGCTGAAAAACATTCTGAGTAAACATCCATGAGGCTTTTGACTTTATAACATAATGACTGGGTATCTGCAAGAGAACAAATTGTTTGCTCATAAAAAAGCAAATAATAAATCCTCAACCCTTGTTTGGGTAACAATGCCTCAAGAGTTTAACAAGTGTAACTTTTTACTACCAATATGATATTCCATTTTTTTTATTTATTTAGATCATTAGTACTGTTAAAGAACAGCTGTAACTTCCCAGAGTTGCGCTGCCAAGGTAGTTATTGATGAAGTTCACAGGATTAGAAGAATATTTTGGCCATTACTCTTTCTCTGCTAATTATGCCAGTTAGTGCTGGTTTAAAAAAAATAAAATTACTATGAATTGTACACAGCTGCATCTGGCAGTCAATAGAAACCAAGAGCTTTGTGTATATATTGTTGAACATCCAATGCATAAAAGCAAGTTTTAATCTGTACCAATCCATGCAGGATTTGAAACAGTCATTTAGGGGTGAAAAGTTCAATATTTTGTGTACAGAACTCCTGAACTATCCCTTCCCTCTACTTAGGTTGGTTTATCTATTTTTCCTAAAAAGCCTGAATGTAGGAGCTTTACTTTCTTATAAACTCTTTAAATAGACTTAAACGTAATTTAATGTAATTCTCTGGAATGTGGTAATTTTCACAAACATGAAATTTCAAAAGGATGTTTTATATTTGTATCTATGCTACTGGAAACTAGACAGAGTATTTGCCAGGATGATAAACTCTAGCAGGTGTTTATTGCTTTTTTTTTTCTTTAATTATTAAAGTTCTAAAGTTATTTTAATTGCTAATATTACCTATTAAAGATATGCTCCGCTTCCTAGAGTGAGATACTAAAGTGATTTAATAAAAAAAAATTGCTCAAGAAGATGGAATTCACATTTGAGATTTTAGATTAATTTAGTTTTCATGTAATATAAAACTAGATATTTTACTAACATAACCATAGTGTTATTTCAATTCCCCTATTTCCTTGTAAATAGGATCAATTATCTTAACGCAGTCTGGAATTTTTAAACAGTTTGTTTTTTTTTTTTTAACAAGAAGATAAAAATGGATTTAATTAAAAATAAACCAGTTATTATTAGGTTACTGCTTCTAAAATGTTTCAGGCATGTCACAACTTTTCAGCTGCATAGGACAATATGAGTTAGCTAAAATGAATTTAGAATCAAAACCACAAAAAAGCCCCCAGCAATAAATTGTATCGTAGTGGTAAAATGATAGGAAAAGTGACAAGACGAAAAGAGAAAAGAATATCTCTCTTAACAGGAGAAAAGGTGTGTTTTATTCTTTAGATTTTGCAGAAAATTACCAGTAAAACCAATTACACAAAATTAGCTATGCGCCTGACTTTAACTTGAAAGCTATGTAACTTGGACAGAAGATTTCTGGAATAAGCTTCATTTAAGACAGCACAACAGCACTGAAGTTAGAATCATGTTTGTGTCTTTTTTTCATGACTAGCCCATGTCTATTCTGTATGAAATTGATGTCAAAAAAGTATTATATATTTTCAGTGGGAAATAGAAGGCTGCCCTCTACTATCCTTGTCAGGACGTCGTATCCCTTTAATCATACTTTTCATTTCAGTACATTGAAATTTCCGTTACCAAGGACAACATCATAAATAAAAGTGTTTGTGAAATTTTTACCTGCAGCTTCCTAACTTTGTGCATTAAGCATGATACTAGCAGAGAGGTGGTCAAATGTGAAAATTTATAATCATTTATTACGTACGGCTGAAGCGAGAAGGGAATAAAAGCGTGAAGGCATACATCTATAAACTGGAGCAGAAAAGCTTAAATGAAAAGTAAAGTGAATTTCTGTGTCTTGTCATAAAGTAATGAGAAGCTAGAGCTTTATTCATAGCAACCCAAGATGCATTTACTCTCAATCTAGCTTTAGCAGTAAATGCTTCCCTGATGTATTGCTTTGGACTTACAAAGAAATATTTGTGCTCTACATAATAGTATAGTTAGGAGAATTACTGCATGGCTGAGGAGATTCTATAAAGGTTTATAGCTGGTGGTGTTACTGTAATTTAATCACAATGTAGCTAATGTAGTACTTTAATATCGCAGGTTACTTTTTTATTTACCATTTATTAGTAACTGACAGTCAATCATCACTACATCATAAACAAATCACGCAGAGCTCTATAGGAACCCTGAAGTTCCAGAACAGATGCGCTGTAGCTCTTACACATGCTCCATAATGAGCTAGACATCAAATTATTTTTTAACAGAGTAATCATGTAAGTCAGGGTTCTTGTTTTCAGACCATCAGCCAAGGAAAATGTTTCGTCATGAATACAATTAGCGTTGCATATTGTGCATACGTGTCTGAGGTAACACACCAATCCATTACAGGCAATGCTGGAGAATGTTGTCAAAAATATAAGGAAGACTCAACACAGTGCATATAAGAACATGCACATATTGATGAATGAGTTCATAGAATTATGGAGTTTATTGAATTGTAGAGACCAAGAATCATGCCCTCTTAATTTCAGCTACCTTTTCATTAGCATTTCTCTGCTTTGTAAATTGAGAAGGTAAATGCACCTACTAAGTGTAGTAGAGTCCATTCAGTGCTCTTGAGGCACTAAAAACTCAACGTATTTTTTGTGATAAGAATGATTTATATATATTTTCTTTATTATCCTTTTTTCGATACATTGTAGGATCAACTTCCCCCAATTCTGTCTTTGTAGCTTTTACTACAGAATCACAATATTGCAACTCAGGTTGCTTGTGTTGGCAAAATTATGTGTTGATTGGAATTCTGAAAGCATTTCCTCTTTGCACTGACCCTACAGACACTGTGGGTTTTTTAATTGCAAACAAAATCTTTGTTTTTCAGTACCCTCTGGCTGTAGGGGAATAACCAACATCAGACTGCCATGTTGATTAATATGTAGTAGTAATAAGCCACACAAAGATGTATGTTCATAGGCTATTGGTGCGTGTCCTGGGTACACTGCAAAGAAACAGGCTGAAGACCACATGCCTTCAATCACTCAGGCAGCTTGCCAGTAAGTCTAGTAATGCAAGCCCTGGCATGGCTTACTGCTATTAGAATGTACCTCTCTAAATTCAAACTTCATGCAATCTACCCTTTCATGGTGAAAAATACTTCCTAGAAGTGAAATGTAAAATATTTGGAGGATGTATATAGAAAAAAAACCAAACAAACATGTACTTTGCTATTAGATAGATTAGAATATGGGATCTCTGCTTCCATTCAGCATTGCACTGATTATGTCTGCAGGTTCTCCAGACTAACCAGACATTTCCAAGTATTAAATCTGATGTAAAAGGAATGCTGTTGATTTGACTTTTCTTAACAAAAAAAAAAAAAACAACCCAAACCCAAGAAACCCTAAACCAAAGCAAAGCCCCAACTTTACTATTACAAGACCCCATGAGCATTGTTTTACCTAAAATTACTGTTCAAATCTTTCAGGTCATAGTCAACTCTTGAGTTTGTTTGCATATTTATTGATCTTCTGATATAAGAGGTTTTCAAAAGGAACCTGAACCACTATGGTTTGTCCTTGTAGTTAGCTCAAGTAAATTGACAATTGTGCAAAGCACTGCCAAATGAAAATGGCTGCTGAATCTTTAAACACAGAATTATTGGCTATATGTAAAAAAAGAAAAATTAAATATATATATTGAAAAATGAAGACACTAGTAGAAAACCATATTCATTTCTATCTGTGTCTTCCTTTCGATTTTCAGTGGTTATGTCTACAGCCACTTTAAGTGCTTCCTTGAGTGTTCAACGAAGACCTGGCTTAAATCACATTGTGCAGAGATGAATTAGTTTTAGACATCATGGGATATTCTGTTATAACTTCTAAGGATGTTTTCTGGTTAGATTAACAATGGATTGAAATGCAGGCACACCTCTATTTTTGAACAATTTAATACCACATGCATTCAGTTAATACCTTATTTGTGCAGATGTCCTATTCATAGTCTGTATTGAATCTTGAAGCTGTAGAATCACCGTTCCTTTTCACAGTTATCTTTTAAGAATTGTTCTAGTGGCCAAGTTCAGGATGAAGTTTCTGGCATTTAGCCCATCTGCTTCTCTGTGCAGCCTGATCCAGTCTCCTACTTGACACTTTTCTGCTCTTCTTCTTGTTTGACCCTCTCCTTTCCTGTTGTCCCCCTTACCTTTCCTCACAGACCTGCTGATATTGTTGCCCACATGGTCTTTGCATATCCTCTGGAGCAGCTGCTTTTCCTTCTTCCCAACCACAGGTAAAATGATAAGGAGGATGATGCTATGAGAAGAGTGGGAAGGCTGGCACAAAAATATTCCATGATAGTTAGGGATGGTCAATAAGAACTGAAAAAGTTGATGCAAAGGAAGGTGAGATGATTCTTTGGAATCCTAATGATTTAAATGGCTACTTTTCATAAAATGAATTGTTTGAGCACTATCTCATTTGCAAACTGATGTGGAAATAGACTTTTTTTTTTTTTCTCCTTACCATCTTAAATTTGCTTAACTGAATTATGAATTATTTAGTGCTAGGCAGAAATGAAAACTCAGTTCAACAGAAATGATGCATGAACTTGCATTAAATTTTCAGACTGGTTTTCTCAGAATCACGAAAATGTTGGTTGGTCGTGGGTATAAAGGATTTGTTTTAGTATGCTTATCCTCTTAAAATTCACCATTTAAAATCTACTTTTGTGACGTCTTTGCAAATTCCAAAAATTAAATTTAAATATTGTTGGTGTTTCTGTTTTGTTTGGTTTGGCTTGATTTTTTTTTTCCCCCCTGTATTTTGTTTTTTTTTCCTTAACACCACCCCCTCCCCCCACCCACCCCATTAAATGTTTATTTTTGCCATAAGAACTGAGAACATATGCATTTTGGTCAATCCTGAAATTAATTTCAGTGCCTATTTTCAGACTGCTATTGAAAAATAAATTATTTATACAGCTCTATAATTTTTTGTAAGGTAAAGTGCTGCAAGTTCTTTTTATTAATTATACCTGAGATGATAGTGTTTTATATTTAGTGTTTCTCAATTTTTTTCTAAAGGTCAACTACCATCATCAACTGAGCAGTTTAAGGCTTCATTGCATAGTATGCAGGGAAACCATGAGGAGTCCTTCAAAGCATGTAAGCACAGTGGATTTTACTCTAACTGCAACAACACATGATGGAAAACAAAATTTCAGAGGCATATTTGGAACCCAATATACAGCATAAAACTAAATAGTTGAGATAGCTTGATTATACATAAGCAATCAGAACCCATCATGGCTTTTACATTAATGTGGCAGGGCTAGCTCATAAAAGAACTCAAATTATAAACTGAACATATTTGCTATGGAACAATCAAAAGAATGTAAGCATGACCTTTGGAAACTATTTTCATATTAACATTTTTAGACCTCGAATGTATTTCCAAGTTTGTCTCTCAAAACAACTTCATGTATATTTGACACCTGGATCTTTAGTTTGTAAACATCTGTGTTTTTCCTTTTTTATGTGAATTATACCTTTGAAAATATAAATTGGAATTTTATATTTTGCACAAATGTACAAAACTATATGTACAAAACTAGCGTCTCTGACATTTTTCATATTGTTATGAAAACCAGACCCCATCTTGCAAGCAAGGATTAAAAGATAGAAAGACTGGGAGAAAAAAAAAAAAAAACCCACACAAGAAAACACAACCCTATTTCTGGGTAGTTGCTCATTCTGCTAAGAGTTTTAGATCCACAATATAAAACCACTAAGTTAATATATGGGTTTGAATATAATAGCTTATTTTCATGGCCCCATCAAAGATTTCCCAGATCTACAACAGTAGTTAAAATCTAAGTAAGTCTGAAATTTATTTTTAAATCAGTACAGCTGAGATGTCTGACGATCTCTGTAAATCTTGGCTTAAATGATTATTACCTCTCACAGAAATTCTGGTAAGAGGTGGCATTCAAATAATTTCTGATAAAAGGATTTTTTATGAGCATATTTTATATATGCCGTCAAGGAAGTTATTCTTTCATCAGCAACACGGCAACAGTGTGAAAGGCCGCAGATACAGTGATCTTCCTCTAGTATTAAAAAGTGACTATTATTCAAGAGAAGGATTCACTGACCTAGCACTGAAGGAGCTACAGACAGCACATAAGGCTGTCTTGTCTTTATGCCTTTTTCTAATAGTTCACAAAGGAGTTTGTACCAATAAATGAACTGTTGTGCACTAAGACTCTTCTCTGTACTCAGGCAAAAGTCACATTTGAAAGCCCAAAAGGGCTTCTGCTAATGTAGAATCATAGAAGGGTCATCTGGGCCTGACTGGAAGGGTCAGCTGGGCCAACCTTCCTTGGCAAAAACATGGTCTAGATTAGATGGCCCAGCATGCTGTCCATCTGAATATTAAAGGTGTCCAGTTGGGGAATCTAGCACTTCCCTGGTTATTCCAATGACTGATTGTTCTCATTGTGAAATAGAGGAGGGCAGCATCAGGAACCTAAAATAATAGGAAAAGATGCATTTGAAATGAGGCCTCAAATGCTGTGTTTCTTTTACAGTGTATCTCCATATCTAATCCAAGCAGAACTAATCCGATGTGAAAAATGGAGAGGATGTTGCAAAACTGTTCAGTCACATAATAAGGAGATTAGCTCTATGGGAAATAGTGTCTGTCATGAATTCATCTAACTGGAGAGAATTCAGATAGAAAGCTTTAATGAGGTTTTTTTTGGCTAGTAATGAAATCTAAGATGGCTAACACTACATCTAAAATGTGTGAAAGTATATGTGCATCTTGACATCTTAAAGGAATATTCTAAGCTATATAGGGTCTGTCTAGAGTTATAGCTTAGAAAAAAATCCAACACATTAGATTTTTTAATCATGAGTCATTAGTATTATACAGTTTCTGTTATACTAAAAGAAAGCTCAGGATAGAGTCTGAGCAGCTGTTCTAAATGCTTTCCAATATATGGGAAAGATCCTGTTGGTCTGAATGGGCAACACTCAGGTGGTTTATAGCCATTGGCTGTAGGAGCCTGAGAAAACAAATATAGAAAAGCAAATACTGCATTCAGTATAGTTCATCTAATTTTTTTCTAGGGTCTACAGATTCAAAGAAGCTGTAGCCTTAGGCTTTAAATTACTATATAGCAAAAAGGAGAGCAGTACGTAGTAGCTTCCAGCATGTGGTACAGCCTTGGGATCTTTTCCAACACGTGTACCGGTTTGTTTATATAAGGTGGAGAAACACTTGCAAATATAAACTTGCGAATGACAGTAATACCAGGATTATACTTTGTATTCTTACTTTCTTGTAAAGATCTTAGTTAGTCTTACAATATAAGCTGCACTGTTGTAATTCTAAATGCTTCCTTTAAGAGACAGCTTTTTCTCCCCTTTACTCACATTTAATAATACTGCAATGCCTGGAAATGGTCTAGATTAAATTGGCTAACCCTGTTATGGGATGCTAGTAAATGTAAGGAATATGGAATTTAGCTCAATTTGGTGTGAATCAACATTTTTTTGCACCACATAACACATTACAAATAGTTTTTGTGCTTATTTGTATGTTTCTTAACTTGTTTTGGGTGGAGCAGATCAACCTTTAGAATGAGAATGTAATGCAAAATTTTTTTAATACAAAAGGTTCTAAAGAGTTGTTATTAAGAGCATGGATTAATTCTTTGGGTTAAATATAATCCGTTTACCTGTACGTTCCCTAGCTCAGTAAAAGTACTTGAAGAATTTTTTATAAAATGAGAAAATATGGTTTAATAACAGAGAAAGTCATCTCTGAGCTTACAAGCACAAGAAATAGATGGCAGCTGGAAGAAGTTATAAGCTAGTAAAAGTAAGCAGGTAGAATGAAATCTACAGTTCTTTCCCAAGCAGCCAGTATTATAAGTACAATGTTGTATAGAAAGACACGTTTTTATACAGCAGTGGAATCACAGTGGCTCTGAGTACGTTTGGGGTTTTCCAAACCACTTTGCGTGTATGTGTGTGAACAAGATTACTGAAAAAAATGCACGTGTGACAGTCTCCTCTGTCTCTCAGTGACTACAACTGTATCTATATTTAGGTTTTTGAGGTATATGGTGATGGTGTGATTATGGTAATTAATTTTATCAGAAAAAAACCCAAACAAACAACTGGCTTTATGTCTTGGATTTGCATGCAATAAGTATGCCACAAAAGAATATCTTGATTTGTAAAGTATATTTCTGAAAAGAAGAAACAGAAACCTTGTTATAGTATGATAAATTTCCATTAATCAAAAAATTAATCCCATAGCCCTTACTGTAATGCTTGTAGACTTTCTGCAGAGGTCAAGTTGTCCTCTTTAAAGACAGGTGGAAAACAGGACCCTGATTGCATCAAAAAGTAGATCAGCACAAGCTTATCTAGGTGCTCCAACAGGATCTTGGTAGGGTGGTTAAAACCCCCTGTCTGACAACATACTTAAGTCACATCAGAAATTTGCTGTATCTGCCATATAAGAGCTTATTTTGACACCTACACTGACTATTCGTGCTTAAGCAGAGATGTACACGGGTGACCTCTATGAGTCCCTTCCCAGCTTTTTTTCTAAACATGAAAACTTCCAATCATCCTAAACATACCTTTGTGCAGAGAGGCTATTGCTGACTTTATCTAAAACAAACTTCAGGGTAGGCTTACATTTGGCAACATGGAATGCTAATTTGCTAAGGCTATGAAGAATCCAACCTGCTCTTTTGATATACTAGATCCCAGTTATTCTACTGGATGTATTATATATGATTTCATCTAAAAATTCGTATATGGCTCCTTAGCAGCATGTGCTCCTGGGAAGGAAAGGTGCTATAGCATTCCTGGTACTCAAGATGGCGTTTTCTTTTGTCATTATGCTCTTAGAATTCTGATAGTAGACTGCTCATCTGGCTAAAATCAGATTTATAATTTTAATTATGGGATAGATTTGTCTTTGTGGCAATATGTACAGAACGAAGCCTGAAAAGATGCTTACTTCATCTCTTGCAGAGGTTCTTAGTGTGGAATCAGTGATACTCTGTCTACCCACCTCCACTTCATCTGACATGAATGGAAGTATCTGACACAGCTCTGAACTTAGGAAGTATTACCTGGTTCTATATGCAACTAAGGCAAAGAGGAATTAATTTCCAAGGCCATATCAAAGAATTTTTTACAGGGTAGGTTGCAGATTTGCCCCAGGTCCTTTGCTATGAGTTTATTACTACCAAATTTCTAAGAATCTGTTAAATTAGTAGCATTACAAAATTTCTGCTTGATCTTTTTAACTTCTTCTTTATAGGCAGAAAATCTGAATCAAAGTCACACTGTTTCCTCCTGTTTGTCAAGTCTGCAAGTATTAATTTAAGTGATAACTACAAAAGCTGAAGTAGTTGCCTGTGAGACAGTGACTTTGAAATCTCACAACAGTATTGTTTCAAATGTCACACTTGTTAACTGTTGAAGTAAAGATTTCTAACTTCTTCATCTATGGTAGAAAAATCCTGTGATTTTGGAATCTGATATCTTTTGCATTAAACTGATGTGGTATGACAAGTTTCCTGAGGCTTATAGACTCTAGCACTTGTCTGGATTTAAAACAAGAAGTAACCCCCTAACCTATCTTTGACAAGACAATTTGTAATTCTTTTAAGATTACAGGAAGACTGCTTGTGTGAGTTATGAGTTCTATTTGCAATCTGCATTTTCCACTGCCACAACAGTTTTTAATTTATGAAAAAATAAGCAGAGTTTGTTCACTATAGCTGTATATGATCTACTATCTTTCTCTCATATAGCAAAAAACTTCTTGCAACATGAACTTTTTTCAGTGATGGAAAGTTTTAAATTCATACTAGAGGGATGCTTTAAAATACTATATAAATTTATATAAATTTACAAAATTATATAAAATATATAAATTGACTTTATTAGGATTCACTAAGAATATATTTAATTGATTTTAATACTTCTGTGATTTTTCTATATAGTGTTTATAAGCATATTTTGCTAGTATGGTTTTATTTAATTGATCTTTTGAAGTATTCTAATATGGATTTTAGTAGGTAGGAATTCTTAAAAATCCTTTTTAGAATGTCAAACAAATGAAAGATCAAAGGTTTAAAAATTAACAGGAGAAGGATGAAGTAATTCCACATACTTGAAAATGTGTATGTCGAAAAAGTGCTGAAATGTCAAATATTAAAAGTGACAGTGTAACATTTTCATCCACACCAAAAGAAGTTTGTAACTTATAGTTTAATCTTTAATGGAATTAGCTGTCTATAAAAGGAAGCTTTTAGGAAATGTCAAATAGTAACAGATTGAGAGACAAATGCTAAAATCAGGGAAAGAAACTTCTGATAAAAGAACTGTCATGCAGGTTTCTGTTGCCTAAAGCAGAATGAACTTCTGATAAGAGTGTCAGCTTTCAGTGGTACCACCCAAATTGGAAGATATCCTGACAAACTTGCTCAAGATTAGAACTGTCCATAGACTGATTTATTCAAGATAGCAAGGACAATTCTGTTAAGACCTGCCAAATTTAAACGCTGAGCAATCCGTTCACGCCCTGCACAGAGTGACAAATAGAACTGTAATTAAGCATGCAGCAGTTCTGTTCTTTGCTCTCTGAAAAAGCAGGATTCTCAGTCAGCCAAAGGCTTTTAAGTTCTTGTTGAAGTCTACCAAGAGCATGTCTTACTTCTTGACAAGACTTGAAAAATGACAGGTGTGCTCGTGTGTTCTTTTTTCTCTAGAGATGGCCAGGTTTTCTATCTGGAAACCTTTACCCTTTTCACTGCATAGATGGCTTTATTCTGTCTCTATATGTTACTTAGTATAATGTGTTTACAGTTTCTCTGGTTTTTCATGTGTGCTATTGTAACACAAAGAAAACATAGGAATGTGCCTTCCATGCTTCTTAATGAAGTATTTATTTGTTTGTTTGTTTGTTTATAAATAAAAATCCAACAGATACAGTAAAAGGTTCTGGATAAAATTGCTGTCTCGATCACACCACTACTTAATTCCTAGAAGCCAAAGACCATCCAACCAGCCTGAGATACTGAAGGGTTGAGGCAGCCACTCATGAACCATACTGCAGGTAAGACGACAGCCCACTGAAGAAACAGAGAAGCTTTTATGTTTTGTAAATAATGAGCTAAAGAAAACTGAACTATCAGTTATGTAAGACTGTATTATTTTTAACATTTCGAACCACCTGAGGAACTTTACCTCTTTATTTTGATCTCAGATGGATGACAAACTACCCTGTACAGGTAGCTGATGACCAGCTACATGTAGCTGGTACATGTCATCAACATGTTGATGACAGTGTTGTGTCCAAAATGACCCCTCATTATCAGTTATGGGTGCCAAGACCTAGTAACTTCTTGCAAGCATTAAGTAAAATCCTTGTTGATCTGATTCTACCAGCATAATTCATAGATGTTAAAGGAAAAAAAACCCCACCACCACACAATGATAAAACAAAACAAGACAAAAAACTCTCAGAAGTCTGCACAAAGAATTAAGAATGTTCACAGCACTTCCTATCTCTGACACTTAAATATTTAAATGTGCTGATATCAAGCTCAAGAAAAGCACAAACTTGGCATGTAATTTAATATTCAGAATTTTTAACAATTTGTTCCTGAATTTTCTGTGAGATCACCAAATATCCAAACCTAAGTAGCTAACTAGTCTGTTTACTTGTGATTATATGAGACCCACAGATTTTAGAAGAGACTGAGAAGTAATTAAAAACATTATTCATGCATTTCTATGTTAAAAAGAATGCCTTCTAACGTGCTAGAAGGCTTGAATGTGCAATTTTTTTTTAGTCCAACTATCACAGCAGACAATATTGTTTGGACTGACAGTTTTGGCAAGACTTTTAACTCATGAGAGTACCTGAATAACAAGCAGCATGTGCTTTTACTCACTCTTCCGGGTGCAGCCTGAGAAAGGAATTTTTAATTTTATTTTCCTTGATTTTAACAATAGTTGATTATTCTTTGCCTCCTTCTATATAGCATCCACTCCAGCCTCTTTCCTGAGAGGGAAATCCCTAAAATTCTGGGAACATGAAGTGGAGATAGAAGGAAATAAATGTGTACAGTTTAGACTTCCTCCTTTTTTTATGCATGTATAAAGCCAGCCCTGATCAGATTAATAAAAAAAAAGCTTACATTATTTATTTGTACACTATTTACACTGATGTTGTTAGCATTAAAATTAAATGCTGTCACTGACAGCTCTCAGTACTAACAAAAACTTAATCACTCTTTAAAAGCTTTGTACTAGGGGACTTTGTTTACAATGAGTTTTTGCAGAACATTCAGTAACAAAATACCTGCGATGCTGCTTGCATTTATGTATGTTGAGTAACTTCATTAATCAGCTGCCAGGTACCTGTGTTTGATGCAATTATGATGTGCTCATATTAATTCTTATAACTTCAATATTTACTTTTTAGATAAAACTAATATTACTTCAGTGTACTTCAGGGAAAGTTTCTGATCTTTTTTTTTCCTCGCAACCTAAATGGAGGTTTCAGGTGATACCGTGAAAGGACACAGAATGGCCACTAACACCGTATTTAGAGAGAGAACTGGGATTTTCTTCGACAATAGTTTTACATGTGAGTAATTCACTTATCTGCATTGCCAAGCTTCTGGATTCTGGTTCTTCCATTTACAAATAAGCAGCACAATATATTTGGGGTATATTTCATATGAAGGCACACTGAAAAATGTAGCTGTCTATTCTTTGAATCTATTCTTACTTATTGTTGAGGTCATTGATGTAATTTGCAAATAACTTAAAAGGAAGTAGAAAGGAAAATACTTTCTGTCTGAAAGTGATGGGGCTTTTTTCTCTCTATATTCAAATGGCCAGTTTAAATATTAATACTACAAGATCGGGTTATTTTACAAATAAATATAAAAATAGGTTATAAGCATGTGGTGAATCTGAGTTACAGAAGTGTTTTCTGAAGAAAAAGCTTGATCTTTTATATTTTATTTCCATTTGCTATTCTGTTCTCCTTAGCAATCTGCCTGTTCTTTTCAGGATTCTGTCTGCAGGTTGCAAGAATCAGTAACATGTTGCACTGTTACCCTAGATCCTGGGAACTCATCCTTCTCTAAGGTAAAATCATTCAGAGAAACTCACTGAAGTGTTTTGTTCATTTTTAGCTTGTTTTGTCTGATAGTAGACTAGTTTGAAGCAAGCTGATAAAATAACTTTAATAAATCATATATACTATTTGCTTTATCACTTTTTTTCTGTCTTCATACATCTCTTACTTTCTTCCTAATTAAATATCTAAAATAATTAAGTGGAGCATATATATGCAGGAATGTAATTTTTGTGTAGAATTTGGTAATATGTATTTTCCTAATTTAAGTTAAATCAATCAGAAGTAGAGCTGTTTGCTCCTCTTCAGCTTGCATCAGCATCTTTGTGCTTTTATTTTTTTTTCTTGTGGTTTTGTTCAGAAGACCATCCAAATAGAAAAAAAAAAAAAAATTCTAATTAATGTTTTAGATTCTTTGGTGCTGTGGTTTTAATTGCCAAACAGCTGAATACCACAAACACTGTAGGTGATGCGCTCCCACGTTATCAAATAAATGTTCAAGGTACAGCTTATAATGTTGAAAAATAGAAAAATAAATTGACCTTGATGAAGTGTGTCTTCTTTTGTCTGTTCCCAGGAAAGTTTATTTCAGGTATTTCTACTGCTGAAATGATTAGAGTTAACAGCTTTTTCCCTCCATTTTATTTTACAGGGTCTCTTCATCTTCCTGATATATGGGGTGTACAACACAGAGGTAAGTCTGCTTGGAGTATCTCAAGGCTGACAGAGTGAATGAGAGAAATGACAGGTTTCTTATCTTGATAACTGAGGGACAAAGTTGGCTTTCCATATGAGTGTCCTACTGCCCTTCATGCTTGGACTAGCTTATATGCATCCCAGCTTACCATTAAACACAGACACCCTCAATAAAGGGACAGACTCATTTCTCATAGGCATTGACTAATATTTTACTGCTGCTTTAAGTTTTTTGAATTTCAAGTCTGCCTTTTAACACTTAGCTAAACCTGACAGTCCAAAACTTTCACCATTTAATTTACATTTTAAAATGAACTGTGAGTTTACATGCTAATTAAGTTCTTTCAGTTAGAATGGGAACAAATTTTACTTACTTCAAAATTTTGCTGGGTATAAAAAAACTGCACGAAATTCCTTTCCCCCCCCCCTTTTTTTTTTCCTCATCAATTAGATATTTTTAAGATATTAAAATCTGACCCAAGGCTTTGCACTAGTTAGGTCTATGGGGAAAGTACTTGATCTTTGCAGGCTGAACTGTCGAAAGGGGAAATAATTTTGACAGACAAAGCATTAAAAAAGGAAAAAAAAAAAATATGCACCTTGTTAAGCAACCTCCACTATGTTAATGATAAAAATTAGTGTTAATAGGTTCAATTCCAACTTTTTAAGCTAAGGTACCTCTGCAGTTTACATTTTAACAGAATTTGGAATTCAGTAGTAAAACCCCATAGAAATGGAAAAGATTTTCAAAGTCAGTGATTAGAATTGAAGCAAAATTCTATTCAGATTTTCTTAGCATTCAAGGGAGCATACCCTATTAGAAAATTACTTTCACCAAAAAAGGTGCTGTTTCAAAATAATGAACCTTTGCTCTTGTTTCTGATGACTATTATTTCTGTATATGCAACTAAACTCATAAGCATCATTAGTAGTCTGGGGTTTGTTGAAAGAGTGGGCCATAGGATAAAATTATAGAATCATAGACTGGTCAGGGTTGGAAAGGACCTTAAGATTATCTAGTTCCAACCCCCTGCTGTGGGCAGGAATGGTTCACACTAGCCCATGTTGCCCAAGGCTCCATCCAGCCTGGCCTTGAACACTGCCAGGGATGGATCCTGTACTTGAGGACAACGGTGGGAAGCAGTGCTGGTGCACCAGCTCGCTGGTGTGCGCTTACTGTGCCAGTGCTGTGTTCTTGGCTGGCACAAGGTTGAGCTGTGTGGACGCACTGGCCAGCCTTACATTTAACTTGCAGCACCGGTGTGCAAGCTGTGTGTGAAGTACAACCCACTGACAAACCACACTGAAGTATTTTGTTTCCTATTGGCAGTACCTCACTTGTGGCAGTAGCTTTGTTGACTCTGTGGTATTATATGCAAAGAATGGCATTGTTTTGAGATGAAAGTAGCAACGGCCATATTATAATCTTTGCTAAAAGCCTCAGCATCCCTGCATCTGCATCATTTCAGTAAGAGCGCCCATCACACAGGCGCTGCGCACGTCGGATGCTTTGCATGTACTCGGGCTGGGCGGTGACATTAACATAGGCGAGGCTGCACCTGTGACTGCGAATACCAGTCGAGCCTGTCCCGCGGCGGGAAAGCCGGCGTGTGCCCGGTCCCGTTAGCCCCGCGAGCAGCGCCGGGGGCCGCCACCGCGATGTACCGGTTAGCGAGTACCACACGTGGAAACCGCCGCGCTCTTTGATGTCAGGAAGGATGTCGCCTGCGCTATTCTTAGACCTGTGGTGGCACGTCCAAAGCCTCCCCGTACAACCTCGCCGCGGCGCTGCCCGCGGCTTCCACCTTGGCCATGCGGCGGGGCCGAGCCTCCGGCTGGTCGCGCCCGACACCCCGGGGCGAACGGGGTGGTAGGGTCCACCCGACCCATACGACCGTGGCTGCGGCGGGCGGGAGCGATCCCGTCGCGCCTGCGCGGTGCTGGCCCACTGGCTGCCCGTGCGGCCGGGCCATACCCAGCGTGCCGCGCGGCGCGCATGTGCAGTGCCGGGCGCAGAGGCTGCTAATTCCATTGTGGAGCGGACGCGGCGTTATTTTTAGGTCTTATTCTAGCTGATATGTGTGCACAGGCAAGCGTTGCTCCACCTCAGGGATTTTAAGAAATTTTTTTTATACT
>JANHGB010054519.1:0-21122 GCA_026283785.1 Coracopsis vasa
TATCAATCTAAAAACTGTATAAAGTTCTTCCTGGCTTTTGTCATTCAGCACAAGTAGGGTGTAGTCAAAAAGGCATTGTTATGAATGTGATGCTTATATTGGAGAGAGTAAATAATGAAATCAGCTTTTTCATCGCTGTGGTCATTGATGTATGAAGAAAGAGGAATGCCACCTGGAGGGGAAGACTAGATCTTGGGATACAGCAGAAAACTGGGGAAAAGGAAATTGAGTGCATTTGTAAAATATAAGTGGAGATAAGATATCAGACCATGACAGCTTCGTCCTCTCTTTGTGTCAGGCCTGGGTTCTGTGTACTCCTAAGCTTTGACATGAGCTTAAGTTCATTCTGTTGCTCGCACAAAGCTCTTCCATCGCTGTGTTATGGAAGTTATTTAAAATGTGTCATGATTAAGAATGTCTTGTTCCCTTGTAGATGTTCATGCTAATGCTGTTAGGTATGGCACTGATTCCTTGCTGAGGCTATGAGCTGTGTCTGCAGGTGAATTAAGTCAGTTTGATAAAAAAGCTATTTGTGGTGGTTTTCAGAACGATGGTTTATGGTGGAAAGGAATATAGTGATCAATGCGTTATGTGTGTATTCAATAAGGCACCTTATGTCTTATGTGAGGAATTCGTGCTGTAGGGGTCTTCAGAGAAGTTTATTTTAATGGCTTGGGTATTCAGAGTTGTGAAGATGCTGACTTTTGGTGGTTTGCAGCCAAGACATTTTCTATTAGATAGTCATATTGCGTATTTCCTGTCTCTTCCCCTTTCACCTTTGTCATTCTGCTTTACCACTTCTGTACGAGTTTGGTTTGTTAGGCACAGGAAATCCATTCTGTTTCCACAATGCCTGAAAGCTGTTGGAGAAACACGGTGAAAATAATGAGGGTGTCTTGGAGCAGATGCTATCTGTTTTAAGTAATGTAGATCAGTTGAACATCTTCAGTTTGGCTGATAAAATATGGGTGCTGAGTTTACACCTTGCTAAAGCATTTTGGGAATTGCTGTTGGAAATACCACTTCTATTAACTGAAGATGCTTATTTCAAGGGGGAAAGGCATGCCTGAATCACCAAGTGCTCTTACACGTCTAGCAAGTGACATGGCCATACTGATGTTGCCGTTGAGTGGCTGTGATTCAGGTGTGTGTAGAGGATTGTGCAGATGGTTGCATTGCAGTGGACATAAAGACAAAACTGTTTAACTTGAAGAGAAATAACCTGAGTTAATGAATTTTAAAAAAGAAAGGAGCAGAAGCATTTTTGATTTCAAAAAAACCCAAACCCTCAAACACTCTTCTCCCTCTGCCCTTAAAGAAACCCAGACCAGTGAAGTATGTGTATTTAGTAGGGCTGAATGAAGGACTAAGTTGATCTGTCTGCATTTAAATGCTGCTTGGAGCATTAGGAACATTTCAAGAGCTTTCATTAACAAAAACGTTAATTACTTCTGTAAAATTAAGTTTTCAAATAGTCTATTGAACCCAAAGCGTTTAATTAAATACAGTGCCACAGATAACAACATCATTGAACAATGGAACTGTTTGAATAAGAATTGCCCAGTGTGCTGTTCTGAGCCCCCACAAGTGCTTTGCAGTCTGTGTTTCAGAACAGCACACTCCTTTTTGGCTTCGGCTGAAAGCATCTATTTTCACATTGCAGAAATGCAGTGCAGAAAAGCACTGGAGTATTTGTTTATAGCATGTGTAAACTTCATTGTTTGAAGATGATTTGTCTGAAGTGGTTTGAAGCCTTGTGTTTGTCAGCGTTGTAGTGGCTTCAGTTCCTGACCTTTCCAAATGAAGGAGTCTGTAGTCTTTTTACTGACAATAATTGAGGGGAATTACTTCAGCTGTGGCTTCAGTCCTTCTTTGGGGGAAAAACAAACACTGGGATGAAATGTCTACTTTGCACCTCTGTCTTAGTGAGTGACAGGATGGGGAGATGGATAGGGAGGTTGCTTGTAGTAAGAAGGTGACATGGTTTAGTGCGAGGTGTCCCTGCCCATGGCAGGGGGGTTGGAACTGGATGATCTTAAGGTCCTTTCCAACCCTAGCTATTCTGTGATTCTCTTCTAAGAAGCTGAGATCTCGTTTTTGATTATGTGGGAGGGAAGGGGAGAGGAAGATGTTAGTGAAAGGTGAGTTCACTTCCACAGTGTAAGATAAGTAACAGTCACAAAGCCCATCAGCACAAAGTTTGAAGAATTAGCAGTGATTTGGCCTAAAATTGGCCAAATCTTAGCTCCAGATCTTGTAAGGAACTTCAGAACACTTTCCCATAGTCTGTGTTATTGGTACAGGGGGAGTGCTGACTGCACAGTCCCTGGGACTTGCCTGAGGTGGTACATGGCAGGCGTGATTCCTGAGCCTGGTCCCACACGGCTGCTCTTCCCAACGCGAGTGTTTGGCTGGGCTGGTGCTTTGGTTTGGTTTGGTTTTGAATAATCTGCTGCATTACATGTAATTTGTTCCCAGAGCCTTGTAACATGACGTGAGATCTGGTTGGTGAGATCAGTCTTGACTGGTTTGGGTGTCTGGGAAGAGGTTTTTCTGCCTTGTCAGGGGTGGTGCATTGACTGTAACACAGACAAATATTGAAGTCTTCTCCTGGGAAAGAAGTACATGGCATAGTTCAGCAAAGAGCTGAGAGGTGCTTAATGGATAGACATGTGCGTGCTGCAGCACGTGCTTAAGTGGTTTCCTGCTTTGGCCTGTTGAAGACTTCCTCCTGAATGGGAATTACTTGAGCTTTTGATAATGTTACCAGTATGGGATCCGTGAGTACTGCAAATAAGTTTTCCTGCTGTCTGGTTCTGGGACACGGACCAGCTGCTGCTCTGCTGCATTCTCGGGGTGTGGGGGCTTAAAAACAATCTCTGCTTTTACATGAATGCAGCCATGTACTTGTGAAGAAATCTGATTGGGTTTTGTTGCTCTTTCTGCTGCATGACAAATGTTCTCCTCTGTGTTTTTATTATTACACAGAATGTAAACATTTCCAGACCTCCCGAGGACGCTCTTGTAACAGCCCCTTCTCATCAGTGAATCCTGTGTGCTGACCAACTATCGAACTTGGGGTGCTGTTTCCATCCTGCTACTTCAAAATAAAATGAAAAACTAATCATTCCAATCACTTTGAAATAAAAAGTCCTCCCCAAAGCCAACAACTCAAACCCCAAACCAAACCTTTGTGTAGCGCATGGCTTGAAAAAAATGACCAAATCACAATAAATTTATTGCACTGATTAATTTATTGTGGCTGAGTTCTCAAACACTGATCAGCTGTTCTTGTAAATTGCTGTGATTTAAAGATCCTGCAGCATGAAGTTCTGTTGTAACAGCCAGCAGTCAGTTAATGTTGGTTGCAGTGGGTTGATTTATGAAAGCCACGAAACACAACATCCTGTGTGAGATAAGAAAAAGCTGAAGTTTGCTTTCTAGGCATCACTGTTCCCTATTTCAGTGCTGTTGGGAGTGATTGGACTGCTATCTAGCATAATATAACAATCCATAGTAACTCTAAACCCTTAATCCTGCTGATCTATAGTGCTAGTGTTCTAGATGTGCTTATCAATGATGTGCTGTTTGAAGAGGGTGGCAAGTTTTCATGTCGTTCCAGAACAATTATTCATGATACAGGAATGCATATAAATGGTTTTAATATATGACTTTTCTTGACAGCTGCTCTGCATTAACTGGGGTTTAGGGTTTGCCTGCTGGCAAAACTGATTCTGAATTTCCTTTTTCCTGCTTCTTGCATGGATGTGGGTCATGGACAAGTTTTTACAGCTCTGCTCCATGTGCTTTGTAACCAGATTTTACCTAGGCTACAGTCTGCAGTGTTGAGTGTTCCAGAACATGGAAACAGAGTTAATGCGGTGATTTGGTAGATGGGTTATGACTGCAGTGAGCACGGGATCTCGAACCATCAGGGTTTGCTGCCTTAACTGCCTTACAGCAAAACAGGCTGGAGGAGGCTGCAGCCTATCCAAGGTGTGGTGCTGTGCCTTGGCTCCTTTCCCTGTGATGCTGTGGCGGATGAAATGGGGTGTTGGGAGGCATCTGTGCCATTGAAAGCCATTCCCTTTCTGGTAAAGGCAGAAATCACCAGCTCTGGACCTGTTTTCTGAGGAGGTCTTTTAGTCTTGAGAGCAAGCAGGAGAGCTGTGCTGTGGAACGCTTTTAGCTGTTGGGTTTCTCAGGTGGTACCTTTTTCCAAACCAGGGATTTTGGGGGCAAAAGAAGTGTCATGGATCTGCACATCTAAAATGACACTGAAGGGTTTGGAGGTTTGTAGCAATTGGGAATGTCCAGCACAACCAAATAACCTCCTGGCCAGAGAACCTCCTGCTCTGCCGCTTGGTATTGAGTTAAACCAGTGCCCCAGGGTGGGCTGGGACTGGGGGGAACCCCGATTGTTTTCCTCTGTCATCTATGACCATGACACAGGAGTGTGGTGTCACTTTTCCATGTTTAATTGTCCCAGCCTCTTGGCATGTGCTTTGCCATGATAAGTGCCAGAGAGGAGGAGCTCTGTGCCTGCCGTACCCACTTGCACATGGTAACTGCTGAGTCTGCCTTTTCCTGACGATTGAGGTGATGTTCCAGAAAGGTCACAGGGATACTGGCACAGCCAGGTACTAAGAACCTGTGCCATCCAGCTCAGGGTGCTGCTACCTCTGTTGGCCCCGACTAAGGGAATACTGCACACACTTAAACTAAACATAACTGTGCTATTGATGGAGCCAAGATGTGGGCAGGCGTCTGCTGTGGAAAAAGCGGGTTTTGCTGCTTATGAAAGAATGGCTTGGGTTGCTGCAGGAAACGAGGGGGAAGGTGGAAGGGGCAGGAACTTGGCTGGAGCCGCGCTGTGTCCAGCAGAGGTTGTGGAGAGGGGAGGCAGCCAAAGTGCCCAGGACCCTCCATCCCTCTAGATTTGCTGGGCAGCGGCTGGGTGTTGTTCCCTTTGCTGAGCGTAATGCTCATTGTGCTGGTGTGTGCAACAGTGAAGTGGGTATTTAAAGCAGTTTTGTGCTCCAAGGGGTCTCCTATTACAGCAGGATTACTTAATAGTCCTCTCTGGCTTGTTTTCTTAGTAAGAGAAAGGTCTGATGCTGGGTGGGAAGCGGCTGTGGCAATTTGTGGCACAGCTTTCTGGGGGAAAGCTGGCTGAGCTCTGGGTTGTTTGTATTGTGCTGTTTATTTCATTAGTTCTTGTCCCTAGAGCCTCCTCCTTTTCCCCAGAGGAGCCTTCCTGCAAAATCTCCCTGTTGTGCTGTGGATTGCATGTAGCTACTCAGAATAACAGTGAAATGACAGGCTCTGTCCTGTTGGGAAACCCGCAGCGCTTTGTGTCTGAGGGAGTCTTGGTCCTGTGGGATAAAAACATACAAAGCAGGGAGGAGTACAACGAGGAGGGGAGGAACAGTGACACAAGAGTGCGTTTGAGTTAATCTGCGTCGTTTGAGTCTTTCCAGGGAGGACTGGGTGAGGTGGACCCCGTGTGCAAGGCAGGGTGGGAGCGCTCCTGTCCTGGGGAGCACTGGAAGCAGCGAGCCCCTGCCCAGTCAGCCCATGGTGCCTTGGTAGAAGCAGTGTTTGAGCAAGGTGTGTGTTGGTTTTATTCCCACTCCTGTGTTTCCTGGGCTCCCCAGATGGTGTTGCTGATATGTGGCAGTGGCATTCCCAGGGAGTGGTTTCGTCCTGATGTGCTTGGTAGGACGGTGCTGAGCAGCTGCAGGGACACCTTTTGGTCCTCACAGTAAGGCTGAAACCTCGGTCACCTTTCTCAGCAGCAGCCCTGTTCTCCTGGCACGGCTTTTCCCTCTCCGTGCCCACAGCTGTCCTGGAAGCAGGTACAATCCCAGCTGCCATCATCTCATTTAATGTGATTCCTATGAGAAGAAATCCATTTACCAGTAATGAGGATATTGGTCCCTTTCTGAGCCTCAGCCCACCTGGTCTTGCAGTGAGGTGTTCTCTTTGTGTGAGAAGCCCATGGGTGTCTTCATTAGGGTTTATCCCAGAGTTTTCTTTCTTCAGTGTGACATTGCAATGTGCTTTGCTTCTCCAGCCTCTTCTCCTTCACATCTACTCAAATTGAAGCACTTTCTTGCTTTCAGCTTTCTCGACTGTGTGCTGATATCCCATCTTGGTTCTGTTTTGTTTGCCAAGATGCTGCTTTCATCTGATACATCTCATTAACTTAAATAAGCTCTATCTTCTGCCTTGTCTTGACCACCTTGTTTGCTTTAGTTTCATGTTACAGCTGTTTAGTTCTCGCTGCTCATGGACTGATTTCCAGTACCCCTGGATTCCTGCATATTGATGCTCCATTTCATGCTCCGTTTGATTTTCTTTGAGTCAACATCAGGTGCTCACCTTAGAGTGCAGCCGATATTCCCGGAGTGCCTGTGGAGACATCTCCTCAATCCCAAGGAATTTCTGGGCACGTTGCATCAGTTGCTAAGAAAAATACAAAAAGAAGCAACAAATGGCAGTGTGTTTTGCTGGGGTTTTTCCTTGTAGTTCTGCAGAATACGACTTGTTTCACCAACTCCTCATGTTCTTAAATGGTGCCACTTTCTGTGTGTCCTTTGCTGCAGAGGAGATGCTGCCTGTATAAGCTCCTTTCTGAAGTGAAGCCATTGCTTTTTCTCCCTTCCAAGAGGGAAGTCAGAGGGGGTCAGGCAGTGTGCTGGTGGGTGCAGAGCTTTCCTGGACTTGGCTGACGCTGTGCGTGTTCTCAGAAACCTTGGTGTGTGTGTTTGTGCTGGAAACCAGCGTGGTTTACCCAAGGGCTTGAAGGCTGATGAGAAAAGAAGGGCTGATGGTAATGAAGGAGAATTGCTACCGGCAGAGGTGATGTTGGCACGCTTCAGCCTCCAGATCAAATCTGGTGCTGCTTGTTTATCTCCTGTTGTAGGCAATGGCTGAAAGTCCTAGAAGTTGGGCTTGGGGAGGGGAATGACTTGGTTTTTAAGCTGATGCCTGTTGGCTGATGGAGCTGTGTATGGTGCTGAGTGCGTGTGCTGAGAGCCCCCCTCTCTGTGCGCTAGTAGGGCGCTCCTTTTCCTCCGATCGCACTGAAGAGAATTGTTTTCAAAGCAGACTCTATTAAATGTGGTTCTGAACCACAGAGACATAACCTGATGTCAGTGTGACATCTGCCCACGTGCCTGGGTATCCTGAAATGCAGTTCAGCTTTATGTTACCAGCTCTTTAGGGAGTTATTCAGATTCTTTCCAGTGCCTTAGCTGCATCCAGACAGGATGAGAATCGGCTTTATAGCTGGTGGTGTTAAGGAGTAATTTCCTGGCGTGTGCTTGAAACAAGGAGGGATGGGCTTCCCTCCCTCTGCATTTTATCAGTTCTTGTGTGGTTTATGGCTTCTGCGGTGCGGTTCTGGTTTTTCTTACACTAAATGCATAAAGACTGGAAGAGTGGTTAAAAACAGTGGTTAAAGCTAAAAAAGTCTTAAAACCCCAAAGCACTGTGACCTGTGTGTGGTGCACAGAGGCTGATTGTCCCACCAGGCTGCTCCTGTGATGCGTGTCTTGGCGCTGCTTTGTCACTGGCAGCAAAGCAGCTGCCTTCAGGAATTGGAGGGACCTGGACTTGGATGGGACAAGACCTGGGCCTGGCTTCTGACTTGCGCTCACAGCCTGGGACCTTTCCTTGTGGTTTAGCACACATGTTGAGGAAATAAGCACTAAAACTCGCTCACCTTTTGCCTTGTGCAATAGCTGTGTTAAAATAAAACTACAGCCGACCACGAGGCCCTTGCTTTAAAGTCTTTTTGCCTTTAACTTGCAGAATGTTGGTGTGGATCGGTCGAGAGAAGAAGCTTTGAGGACAGTGCCCAACCACCTATAGCTCCAGTTCCCGGGAAGCCACCCTTCCTCCAGCGAAAGAGCGGGAAGCAGCAGCTCAGGTCCAGGAGGATGGAGAAGGTTTTGCCGAGCGGGTTGGAACCAACACACCTCCCCTTCACTTTAAGACATTTGGAATGTGATTCAGCTTCTTTGGAGCAAACCTGTAGTTGTGGATAACTCCCAGTGCCCAAAGGTATCATTGGAAAGAGTGATGGGAAGCAGAGCAGTTTCAGGTTTAGGTTTTTTGTATGTAAATTTGTGCAGTTTCAGTGTGGGTTTTTATTGCTCATCTGTGGACACTCCGTGCTGGTTAATGCCCGTGTCAGTTTTGCTGTCAGATTTTAATCAGATGCTACTTTCTTTTTTAAATGTTTTTCTAAGAGTTCCTCTTACTGTGAATGATTGCCTGGAATTATGCAGAGAGATGGTGGATGGCATATTTACCATAGGTGAAATTGTACATCTTGAGCATTGGAGGCTTCATGTTGCAGAACTGCTTTCAATGGGAAAGCCTGGCAGCACTGGTAGCTTTGTGTGTTTTCAGCTGAGCTTCAGTTTGCCAACCATGGCTTGTATTTTCTGAAATGGGGAGGCTTTCCCTTTGGGAAATATAAGCATTAAAGCCGGATTTGCTGCCTGAAAGGTTCTGGTTTAGCGGAAAGTGAACATTCTCCAGGGACCAGCTGTGTTCTGGAGAGCAGTGGAAGAGGGTGTTAAGGGAGGGACATGAGTGCGAGAACACCTGGCAGGGTGGGTAGTGAATTGAGAGAGCAGTGTCCTTTCTGCTGCAGTTACAGGAGGGGATGACCAGCTTTTCTGAGGTGGGAAGAGGATTCAGGCTGTCAGGGGCTGGAGAAGCTGCTGCTTGTATCAGTGCTGTGATTTTTACTTTTTTTAGGCCATTTTTAGAATGAAATTCAACATAAAAGTCTGTGTTTCTCTTTTATAGACACATTTAATACGTACATCAGGAAACAGTACAAAAGGTTAGGTGGAGTTTAACCATTCTAACAGCTTATGCAAGGAAAGCACCAGGTAAATTCTGACATTACTTTTAACGTGGCACACCTGCCTTGGGCTTTGAATGTTGCTTTTAGGCATCTTCTGCTATCCCAGTTCTCTGCTGCTCCTTTATACCTTGTGAAGCTCCAGTGCTAAAAATGGGATTTCCTGTGTCTGTTGAGGCTGAGACCTTTTACCTGTGTCGAGGTGTATTTTGTACAGGTGTTACAGACAAGTGAGCTGCCAGCACCACAGTTGGCTCTTAGTTCTGAACTGAGATTTGTTCTTTGGTAGTTGGGCTGTGTTTTTAATATGGACTTTTCTACAATTAACTGAGCTTTTGCCATGAATGTTGTTGGGGTTGTTTTGTTTCTTTTCCTTGATTCTCAGTTTCTGTGTGAAGCACTGGGCTCTGGTAATGTAGTGTTGCAGGCAAGGGCTAAATGGTCTTTTGTTTGTGCAGGGTTTATAAAGTAATGTGCTGCTGTTGTGATTTTACTTTATTGCTAATAAGCTAAATTCAGCAATATATTCAGCTCTGGAAGTAAGCCATGCTGTATCGCTGGGTTCTGTTGCAGAAGAGGAATGTGTAGGGTGCAGAACAACCAGGAACACTTGCTTCGAGCGCTGCTGTCTAAAGCTTTGTGTGTGTGATCCCTTTGCAGATCTTTATTAATTCAGCTGTGTCTGTTATTGAGTGAGGAGAGAGACCACACAGTACTGCTTGCAGAAGTTAATTTATTGATGAGTAGTTAATGAGGCAGAAGTGCAGAATTTCCCTTCCTGATCTGATGTGTGTTCCGCCTGGGAAAGCTGGGCTGTGCTCCAGGCAGCCCTTACACTCCCCCAGACCTCCACTGTCCAGCCGTGGCCAGGAGCTGTTAAACAGTTGTTAAATTGAGGAGTCAGAGGTTATCTGTAGTTACAGAGGGCAAAGCCCAGGAGCTGTCTTAGCAATGCAGGTTTTACCTGCAGGCTGGGGTGGTACTTACTTGAGCTGGGACCTGCTTGAAGAGATGCAGTGAGAGGAAGAGGTTTCCCCTAATGAGAGCTGAGCCCATGGCCCACTTCTTTTTGCTGGCAAGCACAGCTTGAGGTGTCTCCCCTCTTTCCCTGTCTTTGTTTTTACTTCTCTCAACTCTGAGGTGCTGTAAAATTCCTTGAGGCTAAATGTTTTATGTATGGTAGGTATTTTTGTAGCCTGCTTTTGAATATACTGTGAGTGTTTTACTAAACTGGGTGTTCAGTAAAAAAGAATTGTGTACAAGTGTAAATAAACTGTTATGCTGATACTTGAAGAGGAAAAAAGATGAATGAAGTTGTCTGTTGTACTTTAGGAAGGTGTTAAATCACTGGCTGCATCTGACCCTTTCTAGCTGGCAGGAGCAAGTGTAGACAATGAATGTAGGTTGGAAGTGAGTGGTGGATCTCCTTGGGACATAACCACCTTTTTGGAGAGGCACTGGTAGGAACTGGAGATTACTGTCACTGTCTAAAAGCAGTGTATGTCCCCCCTCCTGACTAGGGAGGAGAAAACCCTTGTCCTGACCTTCTGTATTTGTACCCGTGTTTATTTTACTGCCTTCTGACTGTTAATGCCCTTGCTAGCTCAGATGCAGTCCTTTCAAACAGGACTGAACTGTCTTTTCTTACATTGTTGGCCTTCGTCGTAACCTTTCAGACAAATGTAATCATTTGACCTTTGATCCAAGTAATAAAGATCAAATGCTATGACATGTCCTGATGTGGGTTTCTTTCCATGTTCCTTTGCTGCAGCTGAAGTGCCAGGTGAGTGTTCCTGCAGGTCAGCAGGTTTCCACAGCTGTGGAAGAAGGAACTGGAGCCTGGTTAAGAGAGCTTACACATAAGCCCTAAGAATGAAGTTCACTTATCCCATTGGTTGCTTTACTCTGACAAACAATTTAAGTAACAGACTCAGTAATTGAGGAATAAGTTGAGAAAGGTGTTGAGAAGCAAGGGAGCTTCCTTCATCCTCTGTTTTAGGAGCTGACTGCAGGAAGGGTTCTGCAGTAATTAATTAGTTTTTCTTTCTTATTAATGGTTAAAAATCACAGTTCACAAGTAGATATTGTGATGAAGCAGGATGTAGTTTTGTGCCTTTTTTACAGCAAGAAAGAGCCACAGCTGCTGTGCTAGGAACAGGCAAACAAGGCTGGAATGAAGATTCTGTGCTTGGCAGTTGAGCAGTTCTCTCTGTCAGAGTTGGAAAGTGGCAGTGCAAGGTCATTACCTGACTTGTTTTCTCCTGGTAAGATGATCACAGGGCATGTTCCTGTTAACAGGAGGAACATTTAACAGTGTAAAGCCATGTTCACAGGCAGCGTGCTCTGCCTGCTGTGGGATACTCAAGCTTACGCTGCCTTAGTATAAACGTGTAGCATGATCAGTGAATCCTGACTCCATGCACTGACTGCTGTCAGTGAGACAGGCTTTACAAACAGGAGGAGGGGTGGCACTGAGCTGTTCCCACACCATTTTCAGTATCTGTGTTACTTTTGTATGTGATCAGGGCTTGCAAATTATTACTTTTTACTGTAATTTACAGACAACTGGAGTTCTGTATTTCTAGAAAGAAACAAATACCATAAAACCATGTTTGAATGAAAGTTTGATGTAACTTTCTTTTAATTGAAGACAAATAAAAGAACTGAGGGCTCAAACACTTTTTAAAAAGACATCTTCTGTTCCCCAGTGTCTTCTCTCGAGCAAAATATACAGCATATATATTATATATAACATAACTACATTCAAGTACCAAACACGATTTACATTTTCCCCAAATGGGGAAAATAATGCACATGATTCACATACCTTAACCCCAACCATGCATAAAGGAACACTGCCAATAAATCAGGAGCTGGACTTAGTTAATCACACAGCTGTGTATTATTCTGAAGTATCGACAACGTTGGAATGCACAACACTGAGCACTTGGGAGTCTTCGGTTTATAACCTTCAAATCTGCTTTAGAGTCCGACTGTTCAGAGACTTATTTGTCTAAGATCTGTTCAAATTTAGGGTTAATAAAAGAGAATCCATCAAATGCAGATTGATCCATGGACTCAATCAGGTTTTTGTCACTGTAAGACAGTTTTGGCTTCTCACTCAGAAATTCTCTGTCAAAGTTGGTGTAGTCACTCGCTGACTTCTGTTAAACAGAGGGAAGACAGATAGTTTGAGACAAACTTTGAATTTCCTCCCAGAACAGATTGCTTAAATAAGAAAGGGCTGGAAGTTATTTCTTGCGTGAGTTCCCCCCTCTTCCCTCCCTGCCTTAATAGAAAAAAATGTCTCCTTTTTGCCTATTATGACACCACTGTAAGATTGTAACTGGGCCATTGCTGATTGTGAGTTGAAAATAAATGGCAGCAGTCAGTCCGGGCAAGAACCACCTGGATTTGTGATAATATTTCACAGAATCACCTGACGATTCCTTATTGACAAAAGCAATGCAGCAGTTAAATGCAAGCCCAATGTTCCTTGTCACTAACCCACATTCTTAAATTTCCCAAAGCATTTTCTCTGCACTTGTTCAGAGAACAGAAGTGATGCCCCTCGGCAGCTGCTTGTGTCCAGATAAAAACATTTGTGCCTGTTTTATTAAAGTTCATGTTACTAAAGACCATGTTTTACACTCTGAACCTCCAGGGGTTACTGGTTGTGGCATCCGTATGTTTCCAGAGTTCCCATTCCTGTGGGAATATGCCACATGAAGCCCTATGGGACAGCAATCCTCCACTGAGCGTGTAAGTACGTTTTAAAGACACTGTGTAACAGGTTGGAGGGAAACTGGTTTGGACTTTAGCCAGGTGAGACAAAGCAGCAGCATCCAGTGATGATGCAGACTATGAGTAACACACAGTCTGCTCTCAAAATGTTTTCTCAGGTAACATTAGTCATGTACATTACAAATAATTCCAAGTTCAGTACAAAGAATGTGTTTTGCCCATTTGGAGACTCTTGGATGAGTTAGAAACAGCACAGAATTAATGCTTATACAGAATAGCTACAGGTAGTTACCACCTGATGAGCCTCATATTACTGGTCCTTCTCCTGTATGGCATCACAGCAGAGAAAAATGCAAGAACTACCAACACTTCTAACATTGAGGAGAATGGATATCAGAGCTATTAGTTGATTTTCCTGAAGAAATTGTATTAGTAAAGATGCTCCTTGAGAGAAGATAGGAAGACAGTCTTAGTAGGAAGATTTCAGGGCAGAGAGAGAAATATAGTGCACCTTTTTGTAACTGAACCATCCAAAACCAGTGGGGTTTGAGATACTTAACCATCTCTGATAAAATGTGAGGCGAAAATTGTAATGGGTTAAAGCAAGTTGGAGAAATCATCCCTTAACTCATGGCTGACATTTGGGATACTGCTGCAGAACAAAGAACCCCACCACGTACCACTTTTGGCCTGAAAGGTGGGTCCACCTCCCTCTTCTCTAGTGCTGCCCAGTTGATTGTTTTGAAGAAAGGATGGTCTCTGATGTTCCCAGTGACCCCAAGTCGTCTCGTTGGATCCCTTTCAAACAGCTGCAAGAGAAGATACCAGGTGAAACCTCATGTCTGGTCAAGAGGTAGGCGGCAATGGAAGAATAATGGTTGTACTGCTAAAAGAGCAAAAGTTGCTCACCGTAAACAGAGCACTGGTAATTAATCTTCCCTTTGTAAAAGTAATTTGCTGATAAACAGCTCCTTTTAAAAGCCTACATTTGTTCCTCCCTGGACACACAGCACTGTTACTTCTCGCTGATAATCAGTCCTACCTTTTCTAATAGATCTTTTGATTCCTTGGTAATCCAACGTGGGTAGTGAGGGGTGTCCACTCGGATGGACTCAAACAGTTCGTCTTCATCGTCCCCATGGAAAGGGGATTGCCCAATAAGCATCTCATACAGCAGGACCCCAAATGACCACCAGTCCACAGAGAATGTGTACCTCAAGCCCTGCAGGATCTTGTTCCACAGAGGAAGAAATACAAGTAATTAGTAAAAGGCAGCGATATATAAAAAAAGTAGCCAGAAAGGGGCTTTTAAGAGAAAGTCTTTAATGACTGGGGTATTTCAGGGGGAGGGGGAAACCCAGCAATTAGACAAATTGTTGAAACTGATGCACATCTGTAGTATTATGCTTGGCTGCTCTTTATGTGGACATGGACAGCTCAGTGGACAGGCCTGCTCTCATGCAGAAATTTTCTCCGTTAAATAACTGTATACTTGGAAAACATCTCTAGTTTCTTTACCAGATTAAGGGAGAAGCAAGTAGTAATGAAAAGTAGATTATTACCAAACAGACTTTGACATAATTTATAGCTTTAAAAGCTAACAACCGTATTTGGACTACTTTGCAAATTAGATCAAAAACCCCAACTATAACATGGAGAAATTAACTTGGTGATATTCCCCTTAGAAGCTGCTTTTATACTGGAGTTTGGTTGTGTGCATAGGCACAAGCCTGTTCACCATCTGTAGCGCAGGTAGATTCATTCTGGGGGAGCCCTTGTGTGTACGATAGCTATAAAGGCATAAGGGAAAACCGGCTGTTTAAAACCTGAACATTTTAACATTCCAAACCCATGTTTCTTTAAACTTACAGAACATTTACAAACCCCTGGTACTTTCTATAGAGAACCCAGATTTAATGTGGGGTTTTTTTTCTTTTTGTGTGCTAATGAGACTTTTACATTTATGAACTATTGCTCTACAAAGAGATAATTTAATCCCATCAGTGCATTAAATCCATCCTGGCAGTGACATACTGACCTCTGGAGCAATGTAGTCTGGGGTCCCACAGAAAGTACTGGCTTTGTGCTCGCCAGCAACGTTTTCTTTGCACATTCCAAAATCGGCTATTTTGATGTGGCCTTCTTTATCAAGCATCACATTGTCCAGTTTTAGGTCTCTGCAAAAAGTGTTTTAAGAACAAGTGAGCAATTTTTGTATTCAGATGCATGCATTTTCTTAACTGATAAACACCTCCCCTCCATCACACAAAGAAGCTTTTCAAGAAAATAATCATCCATCAACACAACACATACAAACCAGTACTTTTTTTTGTACTTTGAAGGTGGTAGGGAGAAGGGAAGAATTCTCTCTTGTCAGGATAAATAAGAGGTGTATGTATAGCACGTAACCTTATAATCCTCAATATTTGCTTTCAGATTCAGAAGCATACCCTGTGCTTCTGGAAGTAGGTGAGTTAATGCCCCACCAGTTGACAGGGCAGTGCTGCACCAGCTCCACAGCTCAAAAGAAGGATTGTTTAGGGGCTTTGGCAGGAGCGTGACTGCTTGAAGTTTGCCCAGCTGTTAATGCTACCTGTGACTTGTTCCTCCTTGCAGCACAAGGGGGTTCACGTGTTGTGGCCGTGGTGTGTGAAATGTCCTACTCATGTCTCTTTACAGAATAACACTATTCAATCAAGAAAGAGCTTTTAACAGCAGTTTCCAAAAGCTACATTCCCTCCCTTTGACTCTGATACACTTTTTTGTCCATCTGGCTGCAAAAGCACATACCAAGGAGGGCAGGCTGAAGAGAAACTGAACAGCCCTTCTGCTTACCAAGAAAGACTTGAATAGAGCAGATAATTTTACATGAGGACAGGGCTGTCTTTTCTCCTTGCTCACTGAAGTTCCCAGTATTGGCTACTTACACTGCTCAGATGGTGAGCTGGAGCTCCAACCAAGAGTCCCTGATCTAATGCAACGCACCATAACTCCTTGCATGTTTGGACATCAGCTGCTGTTCACCTGAGTAAATTGAATATATTTGAGATCGGGAAGACTCATGGTAACTTAGGGCACGGCACTTCCCTAGCTACAGTTCTAAAATGACCTCCGTGAATGTGCACTTATATGCAACACCTGCCTAAAACTGCTCCAAGTCAGGTTCTGTGATTATACTGCCAAACATCCTGTCTGAGACAGAGGGGAAAAAGAGTACAAGTACCTTTGGTTTTGCTGGTGTTGTGTGGAAAACAGTATTTTCTCTGAAAATATTTCATGCTATGAAATTCCCTCCAGGAACATTCTAATTTAATATAGGAAATTTTAACCACAAGCCTAAAAATGCTCTAGAAAAGCTGGGATGGAAGGGTTTTGTGCTGATGACAACATATCTTGGAGTTCGATCCTTTCCTGTATAAGAACCTGCAGGAGGCAGTGGGAATACAGCTGGGTACATGAAGCAGCTCCCTGGGTTACAGCTGTCTTCTCTGACAGGCAGACAGCCTTGTAAGAATCGTCTTTCCTCACTGAGGAGGATTCCTGTAATGTTCATCCTCCTTACAAAAAACCCCTTTTTTAGTAGTCTCTAACTTCAGAAAATTGCTTTAAAGGATGATGCTCCAACAGATGTTTCCTGTTTCTATGAAGATGGACAATACCAGAGGTTCTGGGGCACCTTCACGTCAGGCCTTGTGTAACTTGCTCAGAAGCATGCAGCCAGTTCTTTGAACCTGTTTGTAACAGAGGTAAGAGCTACCTGAGGAAGCAGTCACCAAATGGTGCTTTGAAGCTGGGCTGGGGTGAAAAGGCCGGAGAAAGGAAACTGAGAGAAAAACTACATGCAAATAAACTTCTGATCTCTTGTAGTGCAGGTATTTACAGTAAGAAGCAGTTGATCAGGATCTGGCTCCTGATGTTTCAACCTGGTGAGGCAGAAGCATTAATATTGTGGTTCCAAGGCAACCACAACGTTTTCACAAGGCAGCAGGAATGGATAGCCTCAAGGACCTTCTCCCTTGCCTCCAAACTAAATAGACTCATGATCTCAAAGCAGTGTTTAAAAATAACTGAAACAAAAGGGCTTTTGTGTAACATAAATAACACACCATCATTCTAGTTGCCAAGGAAAAGACATACAGATACAAATTTGTCTCAGGCATGTTAATGTCCTTGGAATTGCATCAGATATCTGACAGGCAGCTTTTACTTGTTACATCAATCAGTAATTCAAAGATGGATGAAGTGCTAAGACAATTCACAGTCAGTACTCACCTATAAATAATGCCTTTGCTGTGAAGAAACTGTAGCCCACATAAAATTTCGGATCCGTAAAACCTGAAAAGACAAAAACATCTTTTAATGTGGCTTGCTCAATTAAACACAGTCAATGCAGCTGCCAGAAGAGCTGCTGTAAGTATCTCTTCATGGAGTGAGAAGTATTCTATGCTTTTAAATACTATATACCTGTACTTGGATAGCTGGATGCTGCAATCTGCAAGTTAATCCCTTCAGCACAGATCCGTAGTATCTGATACCAAACAGTAGAGGGGACACGACAGCAACTTGCCTTAATGCTTCCTTCCACTTCCATTAGGGAACACTCTCCCTATTCTACTCTTTAATAGTCTTTGTATGTTTTTTAGTGATATGCACATGCCTTTTGAAAGATAGCTACTGGGAGCTCAGTACTCAGGATTGCTTTAGGAGGCACTGGGCACTAATGGCTAAGGTGGAAATGGACCTCACTCATCTCCCTCTGCCCCCTTGCAGCAGACAGACTGAAAATAACATTGCTTCAGGGGCATTCTCCTCACTTACACTGAGGTGACAATCCAGAGGATATGAAGGAAAATGCTAAAAGGATGCTTCCCCAAAAATGAATTAAATATTTGGGGCTTTTTTAACTGAACAAATACAAAACTATTTCTACTTCTGTACAGCAGAATGAATGTTGACCCCAAAGTTCAGGAATAGCTGCAGAGGATGCCAGAAGAGGCTGCCAGATGCACAGATGATTGCTGAAATGCAGGTAACTGCAGGGCATTATCAGATTTTTGCTGGGGAGGGTGGGAAGGGAGCTTGCCCTGACCTGCAAAGCTGGCTGCTACCCAGCCACTGTTTATGGCAGATGCTTGATCTGATCCCGTCTTGTCAGTGTTCCTTAGCAGAGTGCACATTAACAGAAGTAATTTTCCAGTCTGGCTATACAAAAGCACTGGTGGGTACTGGTACCCTGCACTGTTACTTTTAAGGTCTTGCATGCACCCATTCAATGATACAATTAAAACCCTCATGCTTTGGGATGACAGCACTAGAAACTGACCTAAATGAAAAAAAATTATGATAGAAAAAGTAACAATAATACAGTATTTTTGCATCTTTTGAATCTTCAGCTCCAGTGATCTTTAAGCCATAGGTAGCTGACACAATTGCACTTGCTGAAAAAGTGCATACCTATGTTACTAGTATCCTGTGGGACATACAGGTTACCCCTCTGTACTGTCACATCAAGTTAGCAATATTAGTAAGTAATATAAATGTGGTGTTTGTCTTTTTCCTGTGCTGTTTTCAGATTTTTTTTTCCTAAAGGATGCTGAAACTGTCCCTTTTGTTTTTTGTTGCTGGCTCATGTTGCAGTTTAGTTAGCATCTCTAGGTACAAACATCCCATGAAGTCAACCATCACACTGCACGTAAATTAAGAAACTCCACATGTCGTCAGGTGAGTTTCTTCACTGTATTAAATGAGTGCTTAGAAATACCTTTTCAGTCATCAGCCACTGAAACTGGAAGGCAGAACTAGAAGCAGTAAAACCAGAGACTAACATCATTCGTAGAGCTAGGGAATTAAGGTTATGGACTTACGTTGCTCTGTAGAGATCAAAACGCCCCTTATCTTGTATGTGGAACATCAGGTCTCCCCCATTCAGGAACTCCATAACAAAGAACAGATGATCCTGTTTGCAAATAACCAGAGAGTGGAAAAATTACTGGTTGTATTACAGTCTACTTTATGAAGTAGAGATGTGTGTTCTGGGGACAAAGCTGCCACTTTGCTCCCCTCCAGAGGGATTTATTTCATGCACCCTATAGAGAGTGAGAGTCTCCTATAGAGTTGAGTAGCCTGGTCTTGTCTTGCAAAACTGAATAGCTGATCCTGTATTCTGTGCAATTCTAGATTTAACAGACATTTAAATAGACTTACTAACTTCTACATGTGATAGGCATCTTTTCTTCCCCTCACTGAGGGAAAAGCTCAAATCAAGGATTTAAGTTAAACTGCCTCTTATTCCAAGTTGCACAGAGGTTTTTCTGATCTTACTCTGTTCTCATCAATGCATGTGGGGCTCATGCTCATATTTCCACAAGGCCTCTGAACTATTGCACAGAGCACAAGAAAAGGAAATTTAATTCTCACATCACTTAGTCACTCTCACTTGACTGCTGGTGACAGCATCCATTACAAGGCTAAATCTGTTGTGGTGCTGTCACCATTGGGTTTTTCCTTACCTTTGTCTGAAAAGTGCAGTAGAGATGGGTGAGAAATGGATTTTCCCATGCAAGTGCAAGGACCCGCTTTTCCACCATGGTACATTCCACATCATCATCAATTAGCACCACATCTTTTTTCAGAGCTTTGATAGCAAAGAATTCATTCTTCCCTTTCAGCTCAGCAAGCAGAACCTACAACAGAAAAACCCAAGATGAGATTACAGCACATGTAGGAAACACTGTTGCTGATGATATCAATAAGGGAAAGTCAAAGGTGTTTATAGCAGGTGGAGTAACAATTAAATATCCATTTAAATGGGAAAGATGAGTGAGATTTGGGAAGCTGAAGTTGCTGGGCACAGAGATGAGGAGATGGAGCTCAAGGGCCGGGCAGCACTAGCACAGCAGTTTCCAGGGCACTTTTTCTGTTGGTGTCTTTGCGAATGTATAAACAGAAAACATGTAAAGCCTGTTCCTTCATTAGAGCTGTAGTTTCATAGACAACAGTAGATGGACTCTGGGGACGTCACACTGCTCTCTCCCACCTGCCCCTGCCACTGCACCCGAGCATCACAAGGCTGTTTCTACATAGCGTGTATGAATATAAAATACCCTTTTGCACTGTGGTGCACAAAGGGCAATTCCTCTGCCTTGATACTAAACAACTGAAAAACTGTTGTGCATTATGAATCGCTTTTGGGTTAAGGCAACACTCGGGTAAGGAATTTCTTGTGTCTTTGACAAAAACGGGTACATTCAGTTCTGTTTAAAGATCATCTACACAAGCAGCTCTAAGACCTGTCTGGTTAATGGAAAGAGCCTGCCATATTTCAGCAATCAAGCAAGGTTCTCACCATAAGGTCTGTAAGTTTGTCACATACCTTTCCAAAACTTCCTTTCCCTAGTACTTTATGGAAGACAAAGCTGTCTATGTTGAATTTTCTCCTTCTTGCAATTCGCGATGCTGTCTTGGCTGTGCTTCCCTCCCAGAGTTTATCGTACTCGCTGCTATCTGCCAATTGGAACAGGGAGTTTAAAGTTCAGTATATGCAGCAATACTGTGTGACTCAGATCCCCCGGTAAGAACTAAGTACTGACATGTATTTCAGTGCATCTGGTGCTGGAACACTGGTGAATCTGAACATAAGGGTCAGCTCCTCTTGTTTGTCACAAAGTTTAAATCATTTGAGCACACTTGATACTTGGATTTGAATTGACTTTGTGACTGTTTCTCAGGCTTGGTTTAAGCAATATTTCAGCATTATAAAAATCAAAGGCACTATGACTAAGACACAGCATTCTTTGGAGAAAAAGATACTTTACAAGAACTGCTTGTACGCAAATTATTTATATTCTGTTAGCAGAATGGGATATTTCTCTGTCTAAGCAGATTGGCCATGAAAAGATCTGATTTCTGCCCAGTGCTGGCTAAGCAGCATGATCATACAGGTTAATAATCCTGATTATATCCTAAAATTAATAACTGTATTTTGACATCCACTGCATTGATCTGCTGGGTCACTAAGATGACACTGATAATAATCATGAGGTGATACCATGTACACCCCATAAGCTGCCCAGCATCTGTGATAACCCAGGGAGCAATAACAATGGCTGCACCCTGACTTAGTACTAAGCCAAACCACCTTGGCAAGAGGTTGTTTCATTATTTCCTCTGTTCTGGCAAACTGGAAGAAGTAATATCAAAATCAAAATAAATTTCTTACTGTGCATTTGAACAGAATTGGTGCAATATATGGATGAATATATAAAATCCTGTTCCACCCAAAAAAGACCTATTATCTCTTACTGAGCCTGGTGATTTCCATCTGGTAAAAAGTTACTTTGACTGTTACATTTATATTTGCATAAATTATCATAAGTCAGCAGTTATGAAAATAAGGCTTATAGAATCATAGAATCATAAATAATTAGGGTTGGAAAGGACCTTAAGATCATCTAGTTCCAACCCCCCTGCCATGGGCAGGGACACCTCACACTAA
>JANHGB010054522.1:0-18273 GCA_026283785.1 Coracopsis vasa
CTGCCAGAGGGGAGACTGAGATGAGCTCTTAGGCAGAAGCTCTTCCCTGTGAGGGTGCTGAGGCGCTGGCACAGGTTGACCGGGTGAGCAGTGCCGGGAAGGAAGCCTTCCCTTCCCGGATGAGCCGGTGCAGCCGGGAGCTCCCAGGGGCGATGCTCCACGGGAGCAGCTCCAAGCCCTGTCCCGGCAGAGCAGTGTTGCCGCAGGGATGAGCAGGCGGAGGGGCAGGAGGAGCCGTGCTGGCCCTGCCCTGCCGTTCTGCTGACGAGGCACTTTCCTTAGAGCCGCCCAAGCGTCGGGCACGTCGGGGTGAGGCATGGCCCTGGGGGGCAGCCCTGCTGCTTGCGCACCCAAGTGCGGCTCCATGGGCTGCTTCCAGGACATGTGCATGCTGCACGAGCGGGTTCGGCTCCCGTGGGATGCTCCAGCGGGACTGGAGGGTCCTGCTGCCATCCGTGTGGCTCCCTGCAGGAGCTGCATTGGCTTTGGGCGCAGGCAGGAGGGACCATGGGGGCTGTTTCTCATGATAAGAGGATGATTGATACGCTGGTATGCAGCGCAGCAGACCTGGAACAATGTCCCCTTTTCATTCCCGAGGAGGCCGTGCCGGGCCGGGTTTCTTCGAGTTAAACCAATCTCGGCTGTTTTATCATGCCATAGCTGTAGAATGTAACCCTGAGTTTAAAGTAATTGCAGTACTAATTACTCATTCAGATGGTTCAAAATGAGTTAATCCTGGTATCTAGGACATTGCCAGTTATTGCTGTTCACTTGCAGCCCAGCTGCTTAAAATTGAGGCACAAATCAACGTTATCTGCTTTGGATTCCTACCAGCCATCATAAATAGGAGCAGCAACACGAGGAGCTTCTGCTCCTCCTGCGATGGGGCAGAGGGAGCGGAAAACACGGCTCTTTGGAGAGAGTGAGGGGAAAAACCCAGCTTGGCCAGGGTCTGGGATCCCACGGAGGATGAGCCAGGGCACCAGTCCTTTCCCATGGAGGCAGGGGTGGCTTAGCAAGCAGCCAGGTCTGGACCTGCAGAACACCTCAGGGAGTTTGGGGAAGCTGCAGATAGACGCCAGCACCATGGGGACCAGCCGTGGGCTGGTGCTGCATCCCGACCCTGGGCAGGATGATGGCTGGGGGCATTGGGGGTCTTGCAGTAAGCTCAGCTCTCACCCCAGGTGCGGTTGGAGGGGGACAGGGTGACTGGGCTGATGCCCTGCGAAGGGCCTGGCTGTGTCATTTCTGCTGCAGATGCTGTTGGGATCGGGGTGGTTTCCATCCTGCTGCACCATCGGGTGGAGGCGATGACACAAACCGGAGCTCATGAAGCTCATGGTGTGAGGCAGGCGCGGTGTGGGGCGGTGAATCCCCCTCAGGGGCAGCGCTGCTGCTGAGCCTCCTCGCATGTGGAATTAAAAGCAGTGGTGCCACAAGCCCGTGTGGGAGCAGCCCCGGCTCATCCCGGCTGCTGCGGAGCTGGATCCTCCACTGCTTGGAGCGAGCGTCTGTGGAGCCGGGGGCTCTGGCAGGGGAGCCCCATCTGCTCTGCTCTGCACACGGAAGCCATCACTGCCTGCCAGGCTCTGGTGATGGTGCCCTGGCAGGGAAACCAGCGCGGCAGAAACAAGCCCCGGCAGAGGCAGGATGGGGCTGGGGGTGACACCGAGCGGGTGGCTTCGAAGGTGAGCTGGGGGTGCCTGGTGCTCTGTCAGCAGCCTGCCATCAGTGGGGGTACCAGGGAGCTGGGCCAGTTGGTTGGTTGGCATCACGGAAGCTGTGTCTTCTGCACAGGGTTCGCGGGCCAGAACTGTGAGGAGAACATCAATGACTGTCCAGGCAACAACTGCAAGAACGGGGGTACCTGCGTCGACGGCGTCAACACCTACAACTGCCAGTGCCCGCCCGAGTGGACAGGTAACGGTGCCGTCAGCAGTGAGGGTGGCACGGGCTGGGCTGGGGACGGATCCTGTGCCAGGGGATGCTGGGGACTGTGTTGGAAGAACCGTCCCCTTCACAGCGATGCTCACAGAGCCTGCGGGAGCCTCACGCGGGTGCCGTGTCCCCTGCAGGTCAGTACTGCACCGAGGACGTGGACGAGTGCCAGCTGATGCCCAACGCCTGCCAGAACGGGGGCACTTGCCACAACAACCACGGCGGCTACAACTGCGTGTGCGTCAATGGCTGGACGGGCGAGGACTGCAGCGAGAACATCGATGACTGCGCCATGGCCGCCTGCTTCCATGGGGCCACGTGCCACGACCGCGTCGCCTCCTTCTACTGCGAGTGCCCCCACGGCCGCACAGGTGAGGCCACGTCCTGTCCTGTCCCCTGCTCACGTGCAGGGTGGCAGCTCCCTGCGTGTCCCCTGGCTCCTACATGAGGTCTTGGTGCATGGTGACTTCTGTGCCCATCGCCTTGACCTGCCTTTTGCTGCCCAGGTTTGCTGTGCCACCTCGATGATGCCTGCATCAGCAACCCCTGCAACGAGGGCTCCAACTGCGACACCAACCCCGTCAATGGCAAAGCCATCTGCACGTGTCCTTCGGGGTACATGGGGCCGGCCTGCAACCAGGACGTGGACGAGTGCTCACTGGGTGAGTGCTGGCGGGAGGCAGAGATTGTGGATGGGGAAAGCACCGGTGCCACCGGGAGCGTGTCCTCTGAGCCACACTTGTGTTGCAGGAGCCAACCCTTGTGAGCATGCAGGGAAATGCATCAACACCCAGGGGTCCTTCCAGTGCCAGTGCCTTCAGGGCTACTCAGGCCCTCGCTGTGAGATCGATGTCAACGAGTGCCTCTCCAACCCCTGCCAGAACGATGCCACCTGCCTGGACCAGATCGGGGAGTTCCAGTGCATCTGCATGCCCGGTGGGTGCACAGCCCATGGACCCCTGCCCTGGTGCTGGTGTGGGTGGCAGGAGGGCTCCGGGTGCCCTGAGCTTGAGCTCGGTGTTGGTTTGGGTGAGGAGCCACGGGAGGTGCGTGTCTGGGGACAGCACCGAAAGGAAGCCTGGTAAAGATTGTGGGGTCTCCCACAGCAGTGTGGGGACAGGAGGTGAGAGCTGGGCACCATCCACCCTGCTCTGATCTCCTCCTCCTCTGACCTTGCTGGCTTGGATCAAGGCAAGAGCAGGGAGACCCAGGGTGCACAGCCATGACGCAGGTTGTATGTCAGGTCCCACCATCTGTAGCACATCTTTGTGAAGACGGAGGAACCAAATGCACCCTGGTGTAACCTGCCCATCCCGTGCACTGTGCCGGCCCCACGCATGGTGCTGACGGTGCTCCTGGTCTCTCCACAGGTTACGAGGGGGTTTACTGTGAGATCAACACAGACGAGTGTGCCAGCAGCCCCTGCCTGCACAACGGCAACTGCCTCGACAAGATCAATGAGTTCCACTGCGAGTGCCCCACTGGTACGTGGCATTCGTCCCAGTGCTGTCACGGGGAAACAGAGCCAGGATGTGTCCCAGCTCCCGAACATGGGCTCCTTACACTTCAGAGCCCCATGAGATGGGGAGAAGGGGCTCAGCACCTGTTGGTGCTTCTGGTGGGGGTTCCCCCATTGCGATGTGTGTGTAGGCGATGCTGCTACAGGTCCAGCCCATGGGAGAGGGGAAGGAGGATTAAACCCCACGGCTTTGCACTTGAAAAGGCCCCTCTTTGGGAAGGAGGGCGGGGGCCGGGGGGGCCGCACCAGCCGCTTTGAATGCGGTGTCAAAGTCACGGGGTGGAGCGGAGAATGGGGAGACGGTTAATCTGTGAAAGGAGGTTTTGAAGTTCAGAGACTTTGCTCCTCTAGAGATGTAAATAAGATGCTCTCAATGGCGGGTCGCAGCCCCGCATTCAGGGCCCCCAGCAGCCATCCCCATGGAAACCCGGCGCCCTGGCCGGGATGCGGGGGGCCCGGTGGGATCTGCCCGGCGGCGGGGGGAGGCCGGTGGGTCCGGGCGCTGTGCAGGGACGTGACTTCTCCTTCCCCACCAGGCTTCAACGGGCACCTCTGCCAGTTCGACATCGACGAGTGCGCCAGCACCCCCTGCAAGAACGGCGCCAAGTGCGTGGATGGCCCCAACACCTACAGCTGCGAGTGCACTGAAGGTGAGGGGTCCCCGTGTCCCGGGGGGGGCTGGGGGTCCCGCACTGCCAGTCAGGAGCAAGCCCCATCGTGTGCCATGAAACCCCATTATAGCAACAAGTGCCCACCTCCGCGGGGATGTCCCCAAAGGCCCTCATAGTGGGACGGTCCCTTCTGATGTGACTCCAGGGGTTGGCAGAGCGAGTGGTGCCGGGTGTAAGGAGCGCGGTGCTCACGAGGTGTGGCCCTGCAGCAGCCGTCCCACCGTGCTCCCGCCGTGCTCCCACCTCGGCGGCGGGCGGCAGCGAGGGGGAAGGCAGGAAGGAAGGAATAAAGCTGCCTCTATGGGGACGCAAGGTGCAGGGCTGCGGGGGCTCGCCGGCCGAAACCCAAGGAGCAGTTGCACAGAATGATGACTTGAGCCCTGGTGGCAAACAGTGGCTCTTTTGTGGAGCAGCTCCCGCCAGAAATCTTCCAGCTGAATGGCCTCTAATTAGTGTCTTGCTAATGCCAAGCCGCGATGAAAAGCTGCTATGTGGGCTTGGCGGGGTCTAGTCAAAGCTGTACTTTGTCCTCGGCTCTCCACCCCCAAACCCGGCGGGGAGGGAGCCGGCCGGGAGAATAGGATCTGCCGGGGGGGTTATTATTCGGGGTGCCTGCGGCCGGCCCCCCCGTGCGCTCCGGGACGAGCTGCGGGCGAGCGCGGGGCCCCGCTCCTGAGCCGGGGCGGTTTAATGCAGGTCATTGTGCACCCCGGGACAAAGCCCCTGAGCCGGCTCTGAGCAGCGCTGCTGCCCCTGCTCCCCTGCCTGTGCCCTGCGCCGGGGGTCCCGGGGCCTGTGGTGGGGCAGGCGGGCAGGTGGAACCACCCTGGTACAGCCTCATACGTGGCCAGGGTGGGAAGGGGTGTCCTGCATCCCCCTTCCTCTCCCTGCATCCCCCATCCTCATCCTGCATTCCCCATCCTCACCCTGTATCTTCCATCCTCATCCTGCATTCCTCATCCTCACCCTGTATTCCCTATACTGACCCTGCATCTCCCGTCCTCACCCCATATCCCCCATCCTCACCCCGCATCCCTCCTGCTGGTGGCAGGTTTCTCGGGTGCTCACTGTGAGATTGACATTGATGAGTGCGACCCCGACCCGTGCCACTACGGGACCTGCAAGGACGGCATCGCCTCCTTCACCTGCCTGTGCCAGCCCGGCTACACGGGCCACCGCTGCGACACCAACATCAACGAGTGCCAGAGCCAGCCCTGCAAAAACGGGGGCACCTGCCAGGACAGGAACAATGCCTACAACTGCCTCTGCCTCAAAGGGACCACAGGTGAGCAGAGGGGACCCCCGGGGCTCTGTGTGGATCAGCTGTGCCAGTGCAGCATCCCTGCCCCATCCCCGGGTGGGTTGGTTCTGGGGCATCCTTGGTGAGGGCGAGTTCTCCCAGTTTGGTGCCCAGCTCCTGCAGGACCTGGCTCCCCATCTGGGAGCTGCTCATGGCAGTGGCGCTTTGCCATGGAGCAGAGGCACCCATCGGTGCTGGTGGGCTTCGTTTTGCCTCATCAGTGGGGCTGGGGAACTCCTAATGGCACCACTGTCCTCCCAAGGACCCAACTGCGAGATCAACCTGGACGACTGCGCCAGCAACCCCTGTGACTACGGCAAGTGCATCGACAAGATCAACGGCTACGAGTGCACCTGCGAGCTGGGGTACACGGGTAAGGGCAGGGCAATGCAGCCACCACAGCACCCCGGGACATGGTGCAGATCCAGGGGAGCCTTGGGATGTCCCCTGTGCCCATGGCAATGCTGGGATGCCCCACACATCAGGGGCGAGGTGCACTGGGGTGGGTTGATGCTGCCATCCCGCTTCCCACAGGGAGGTTTTGCACCCTCCAGCGCTCCTGCTTGCCCAGGAGGGTGACCCTGGCTCTGGCCGCAATCAAAGGGGTGTCTGGTGCCGGGAATCCGAGTCCCGCTGCGCCCACTCCCATGGGTATCAGGTTGCCGCCTTGTCCGACTGGTTTGTTTGATGGGAATGGCGGAGGGCTTTGATGGGAGCAGCCCCCGCCTCTCCCCGCTCCACGGCCCCTTCTGCTCCTGCCCGCCGGGAGCCGCAATAAAGCCGGGCTTTGTCGGCCGTGCCAGGTAGGGTTACAGGCTGAAACCAGCTCCCTTCATTATTCCCTCCTGGACCAAACGAGCCCAGGGCACAGCCTCTTCCCAGTCACATTAATGGAGACAGGCGGGCAGCGCAGGAGTGTGAAGTCACCCTGCCTGCAGGGCAGCCTGCTCCTATGAAGCCAGCACATGTGTGCCTGGAGATCGGAGCCTCCAGCAGCCATTCCCGGTGTCTGGAAGAGGACCTGCCCAGTGGATACCCCCAGGATGCAATGTGTGCCCACCGTGCCATGCATCCTGTGGGGTAACGCATCCTCACACCCCCTTTCCCAGGGCGCATGTGCAACATCAACATCGATGAGTGCTCCAGCAACCCCTGCCACAATGGGGGCACGTGCAAGGACGGCATCAACGGCTTCACCTGCCTCTGCCCCGAGGGCTTCCACGACCCCAAGTGCCTGTCTGAAGTGAATGAGTGCAACAGCAACCCCTGCATCCATGGGAAATGCCACGACGGGCTGAACGGGTAGGCTGGAGGGATGGGGACCAAAGGGCCACCAGCAAAGCCAGGGTCGGAGGCAGGGTGTGCAGCCGTGCTCTGCTCCAGTGCTGAGGGATGTTTCCCTGCAGGCGCACGATGAGGAGCCAGGTTTGCTGGGTGGATGCTGGCTGCTGTAGCCAGGCCAGGTCCGACCAGACCCTGTGTTTTATGCCCCAATTTCCCCCCAAAGCTACAGGTGTGACTGTGACCCAGGCTGGAGCGGGACAAACTGCGACATCAACAACAACGAGTGCGAATCCAACCCCTGCATGAACGGTGGCACCTGCAAGGACATGACCAGCGGCTACATCTGCACATGCAGGGAGGGCTTCAGCGGTAAGGGTGCAGCCAGGGGCACTGCTGAGGCCTGGGTTGGAGCTGTGGGGGGTGTCCCCATGCTGCTGGATGGGCTGGAGGACGGTGGAGACCCCAGGTCTGGTCAGGAGATGTGGCAGTGCATGGGGACCTTCAGCAGCGTTTGGGTGCCCAGGGCTGGAGCTGAGAGCAGGGTGATAGGTGGGCTGTTACCATTGTCGCCATGTCCCCACTGTACCCTCAGCCCTCTCCCAGCAGCACACCTCCATCACAGCAGCTTCTGTCTGTGTTCCTTAACACAGGACCCAACTGCCAGACCAATATCAATGAATGTGCCTCCAACCCTTGCCTGAACCAGGGCACGTGCATCGATGATGTCGCCGGCTACACCTGCAACTGCCTCCTGCCCTACACAGGTGAGGGGGAGCTCCCTGTGCCCCCCAGGTCCTCACTGTGGGGCTGCTGCTTGGTGTTCGACAGCAAATCAGTCCCTTTTGCATGTGCAGTGGGGCTGCCCATGGCTGCGGCTCCATCTGCCTGTGCCACGGTGCAGATGGAGGAAATCCGGAGGAGCGTTGGGAAGCAGCCAGCCAGAGCTTCCTCCCTCCTCATCCTCTTCCTCCTCCTCCTCCTGGAGCGCACCAAGGCAGTGGTTTGGCTGCAGTGGCACTGGGGCAATGGCACTGGGTGGTTGCCCCACTCACACCCCAGTGCCCTGAGGGGCTGGTGCTGCTGCTGGCCCCATTCTCTGCCGTGATGCTCAGGCTGGAAGAGGCGAGCAGGGGCCAAGGGGCCGGGGGATTCTGCTGAGCCAATTCCTGTTTGCCGGCCTCCTGCTTCCGCTCGCGCACAGCGGCAGCCGGAGCACAATTGCAGGAAGCCATGAGCTGTTTCCTGCCCTCGGCAGTGGCCATAGAAACCCCTGGGGGGACGGGGATGGGGGGAAGGCTCTGGAAAATAGCAAAGGCCAGTTTGGGAGATATTGGCTGACAGGGAAGATAAGGGTTCGGAGGGAACGTGTCCTTTGGCTGGATGTAAACAGGAAAAGCGGCTGAGAGGGATGGGGGGGAGCGCAGAGTGGGGAAAGACACCCCGAGCAGCTCTTCCCTGCCAAAGGAAGTGTGCAGCACTGCAATGCAGCCCGGATTGCCAGGGCTAAAGGATTCATGGGGGGCTGGTGACATGGGGGACCGGGGATGGAGGAGAAGGCAAGGCCCCAGCTGGGTTGCTCCAAAGCCTGCCCCAGGCAGGGCACAGGGGTGGTGAGGTCTTGGAGGGGGTGTCATTGGGTGCTTGTGCCCATGCAGGAGCCACCTGCGAGGATGTGCTGGCCCCCTGTGCTGGCAGCCCCTGCAAGAACGGCGGCGAGTGCCAGGAGTCAGAGGACTACAAGAGCTTCTCCTGTAGCTGCCCCCCTGGCTGGCAAGGTACGGGCATAGCCTCTTTGTTTGCTGGTGCCAGCAGTGCCCGAGCCAGCATCATCGTCCCTGGGGCTTTCACCAGCTCCTGCTGCCCTCACGGTCCCTGTCCCGCCATGTCCCACAGGTCAGACCTGCGAGATCGACATCAACGAGTGCGTGAAGAGCCCCTGCCGCAACGGGGCCACGTGCCAGAACACCAACGGGAGCTACCGCTGCGCCTGCAGGACCGGCTTCACCGGCCGCAACTGCGACACCGACATCGACGACTGCAAGTCCAGTAAGAGCAGGGGCTGGTCATGGACCACGCTCAGCCTGGCCACAGTGTCCGTCATGGGGTGAGCCCTGGCCGTGCTGCAAGCCCTGGTGGGGCTTTAGGGCCACCTCCAGCACGTCCCATTGAGCTGCATCAGTCCGGGGCCAGATGGGAGCTGGCAGGAAGGAGGTTGGGGGGAAGAGTGACGTGCAGGCAGTGAGCAAGTGTGTCCCATGTGCCTGCTCCCCCCGTGGGGCTGGCCCAGCCTGGTCCATGGGCTCTGTCCCATCCCTCCGTGTGGCCAGGGCTGTGTGTGGGAACAGTGCTGTGGGGCAGCTCCCAGGACCCGTTTCACCTTCACATGCATGTCCCTTCTCCCCAGATCCGTGCCGCAACGGTGGCTCCTGCTCCGATGGCATCGGCACGTTCTTCTGCGAGTGCCTGGCTGGTTTCCGTGGGCCCAAGTGCGAGGAGGACATCAACGAGTGCGCCAGCAACCCCTGCAAGAACGGTGCCAACTGCACCGACTGCGTCAACAGCTACACCTGCACGTGTCCCTCCGGCTTCAGCGGCATCCACTGCGAGAACAACACCCCTGACTGCACCGAGAGGTACAGCCGGGGCAGCTCCTGCCCGGGCACTGCCTTTGTCAGGCTGGAGCAAGGGGCTGAGGTCCCTGCGCTGCCCCATAGCCCTGGGCCAGCGTGTGGGGCTTTGGTGCGGAGCAGGACCAGCGGTTACTCAGTGGGATGTGCTGTGTGTGTTCCCAGCTCCTGCTTCAATGGTGGGACCTGCGTGGATGGCATCAACACCTTCACCTGCGTGTGCCTGCCCGGCTTCACGGGCAGCTACTGTGAGCATGACATCAACGAGTGTGACTCCAAGCCGTGCCTGAACGGGGGCACGTGCCAGGACAGCTACGGGACGTACAAGTGCACTTGTCCCCAGGGATACACCGGGCTCAACTGCCAGGTAGAGCCTTGGGCTGACGCTGGTGTCCGTCTGTGTGTGCTGGCTGGGGGGGGTCACTGCAGCCTCCACTCCCGCAGAAGCCCTGCTGGGTCCTGAGCCCCATCTCTCGCTCTGCTCCCCGCAGAACCTGGTGCGTTGGTGCGATTCCTCTCCCTGCAAGAACGGAGGCAAGTGCTGGCAGACCAACAACCTGTACCGCTGCGAGTGCAACAGCGGGTGGACAGGGCTCTACTGCGACGTCCCCAGCGTGTCCTGCGAGGTGGCTGCTAAGCAGCAAGGTAAGTCCTTCACAGGGCCAGGGTTGGGGTCCTCGGGTGCCCCCCATGCTGGGCTCTGAGCAGGAACACGCTCAGTTCCCTTGGTGGGGATCTTTGCTCTACCAAAGTGATCTCAAGGGTTGCTGTAACGTGCACCCCCGAGGCTGCAGTCCCTGATGGGGTGCGCGGTGCTCAGGACATGGCCCTGTGGTGTGTGGCTGTCACAGAGGTCCCCACGTCTCACTCTGCTCTCCCTGCAGGTATCGACGTAGCGCATCTCTGCAGGAACGCGGGGCTCTGCGTGGACACCGGCAACACTCACTTCTGCCGCTGCCAGGCCGGCTACACCGGCAGCTACTGCGAGGAGCAGGTCGATGAGTGCTCCCCCAACCCCTGCCAGAACGGAGCCACCTGCACTGACTACCTGGGAGGCTACTCCTGCGAGGTGGGTGCCACGGCGGGCAGAGACCCACAGGGAGATGCTGTTGTGCTGCCCAAGGGGTTTGGTGCGCCCTTGGAGGCTGTGCTCCTGCAGCCATGTGGGAATTGAGGGAACCTCTCTAATAGCTCCCCTCTTCCCTCCTTGTAGTGTGTGGCCGGTTATCATGGAGTTAACTGCTCAGAGGAGATCAATGAGTGCTTGTCCCACCCGTGCCAGAATGGAGGAACCTGCATCGATCTCATCAATACCTACAAATGCTCCTGCCCCAGAGGAACTCAAGGTAAATTAACTCCCTAGGCTGGGGCATTGGTGGGTTGAGTGCAGATATCCTCGGTATCTGCTCATTAGCTGCTCGGGCTGGCAGAAGCAAATGCTGTGGTAGGGGTTTGTGCTTGCTGTGGGCTTAGCCATCAAGGCCACGCAAGCTTGGGCAAGGGCTGCGCGGTTCCTCCTGCCATTGACTTGGTCAGGATCAGCCCCTTCGCAGGGAGGGTTCACACAAGGGACCACCGGGCACCCCGGCACTGTTTGATGAGCTGTGTGGGTTGTTCCCCCGTTTCTCTAGGGGTGCACTGTGAGATCAATGTGGATGACTGCAGCCCTTTCTTTGATCCTGTCACCCTGGGGCCCAAGTGCTTTAACAATGGCAAGTGCACGGATCGGGTAGGTGGCTACAGCTGCATCTGCCCCCCTGGCTTTGTAGGGGAGCGCTGCGAGGGAGACGTCAACGAGTGCCTGTCCAACCCCTGCGACGCCCGCGGCACCCAGAACTGCGTGCAGCGGGTCAATGACTACAAATGCGAGTGCCGGCCCGGCTACGCAGGTGAGCACCACGTCCTCGCCGTGGCCAGCGCCCAGCCTGCAGCCACCCCAGCACCCGCACGCCTTCCTCTGCTCCTCTCACACTGCTCTCCCTCGCAGGCCGTCGCTGTGACACCGTGGTGGATGGCTGTAAAGGCAAACCCTGCAGGAACGGAGGGACGTGCGCGGTTGCCAGCAACACCGGCCGTGGCTTCATCTGCAAGTGCCCCCCGGTAGGTACCTGCTCCTCTCCAGCTCCCAGCATGGGGTGTTCCACTAGCAAGTCAGCCCCTGGCACAGAGGGGCTGTTAAGGGTCCAGTTTAGCTCCTGAGGCTTCCCCAGTGGGGCAGCCTGGGGTAAGCATGGAGGGGAGGATGCTTTCCTGTGGTGTTCACTGGAGGGAGGTGTATCCGTATGTGCATACCCTCCTCACTTGCAGGGAGACTGGGTCAGGATCAGGGAGGAGGAGGTGGCTCAGCCCTGCAGGTGTGATGCTCTGCAGAACAGTCTTGCCTGGTTGACGATTATTTGTACCATATAAAGGTGGAGCAGGCAGCTATGGAGAATTGCTCCCTTTGTGTTGAGGGGGATGCTCTAACAGGGCTTACATTCTAGATTATTCTTGCCCATCACTAGTTTCAGAGGACATGTCAGAGCCATGCCCTGATTCACTGGGCTCATGCCGAGTTTCCCAGAGCACACACGTGTTGGGCTGCTCATAGGACAGCATCAGTGATCCTGACCCCCTCCTTGCTGTCACCTCCCCAGGGATTCGTGGGTGCCACCTGTGAGAACGACTCCCGCACGTGCGGGAACCTGCACTGCCTGAACGGCGGCACCTGCATCTCCATCCACAAGAGCTCCAAGTGCATGTGCGCGCCGGCCTTTACGGGCCCCGAGTGCCAGTACCCGGCCAGCAGCCCCTGCACCTCCAACCCCTGCTACAACGGCGGCACCTGCGAGTTCTTCAGCGATGCCTCCCCCTACTACCGCTGCAACTGCCCCGCCAACTTCAACGGCCTCAACTGCCACATCCTCGACTTCGATTTCCAAGGCGGGATCGGGCAGGACATCATCCCCCCCAAGATCGAGGAGAAGTGTGAGATCGCCGTGTGCGCGGGGTACGCCGGCAACAAGATCTGCGATGGGAAATGCAACAACCATGCCTGTGGCTGGGATGGGGGCGACTGCTCCCTCAACTTCAACGACCCCTGGAAGAACTGCTCCCAGTCCCTGCAGTGCTGGAAGTACTTCAACGATGGCAAGTGTGACTCCCAGTGCAATAACGCTGGCTGCCTGTACGATGGATTTGACTGCCAGAAATACGAAGGGCAGTGCAAGTAAGTGACGTGCTCGTCAATCCTCTTGTTTAAAGCCATGACATCTCCGCTGGCTGTCTGCGGGTATTTCCTGGTTACATAGAATCACAGAACAGTTAGGGTTGGAAAGGACCTGAAGATCATCTCCTAAGTGCAGACTTATTCACTCTCTGTGCTCTATTCTGCTGCCTGTGGGGCTGCAGCTCAAGCAACCACACTCTCCTGTGGTCTTACTGAGTTTATATACACTTGGAAGCTCTCTGGGTTTAGCTCATTCCAGATGGCTTCCCTGTCCTTGCCTGTATCACGCCATGCATGTGAGTTCTCCAGCTCACAGTAGTAGCACAGTGAGTTTCAGTGTAGGGAGACCCCAGATGGAAGAGCAGCCAGAAAACATGATGATGTTAACATCCAGGCATTCACCAAACATTGTCTTTGGCAACAGCAGGAACTTAGTCCCAGATTCCTGGACCAGCTCTGGTCTGAACAACTATTGTGTGTCCCCATGTCTTCTGTGAGTCACAGCCATTTGTCCCTTTTTCTGGCATCTAAACTGAAACTTACAATTTAACAGCTGCTGTCCTTCACCTGCGGAGCTGAGCACCTCACAGTGCTGCAGGACACAGTTGCCCTCAATGAAAACTGGCTTAGTGTCTATCAGGATGAAGAATATTTACACAAAAGAGAGGTCCTTGTGGACCACCTCTTATTTTCTCAGCAGATGGGCGATATGTGCAGTGCTTGGTCTAATTCACTCTTCTGCCTTTCTTTGTCTCCCACCCAGCCCCCTGTATGATCAGTACTGCAAAGATCACTTCTCAGATGGTCACTGTGACCAGGGCTGCAATAACTTTGAGTGCGAATGGGATGGTCTGGACTGTGCAAACAACATGCCAGAGAAGCTTGCTGATGGCACGCTGGTGGTGGTGGTCCTCATCACTCCTGAGAACCTGAAGAACAACTCCTTCAACTTCCTGCGGGAGCTGAGCCGCGTCCTGCACACCAACGTGGTCTTCAAGAAGAACCCCAAGGGGGAGTATATGATCTTCCCATACTATGGCAATGAGGAGGAGCTGAAAAAGCATTACATCAAGAGGTCAACAGAGGACTGGTCAGATATGTCTAGTGCTGTCATCAACAAAGTAAAGAGCAGCCTGTACTCCAGGGCTGGCAGAAGGCAGAAGAGAGAGCTCGATCAGATGGACATCAGAGGGTAAGGGGGACCAGTGGGTTCCTTTTTCACTGAGCAGCATTTGTTTTGTGTGTTGATAATAGTAACACGCTATAAAGGGAAGGATGTAGGTCAGATAATTGTATTTAGATGTTGCTTTCTGTGTGAATAGAAACCGGATTTTGCTCTCATGTGGGAAAATCGAGCGATCGTTCAGGAATCCCTGATACAATGCTGCGCCGACTCTCACGATTGAAGGAGCCCTGTGTATTGTTGGGAGTCGGGGCTGGGCTGGGTGGGACCTGGAAGCAGAGGTTGGCCTGACCGCCTGTCTGACTTCAGGAAGTCATTAAGTTAAGCCTCAGTTTCTCCCTGGGAAATGCTTTCTAGAGCTTTGCTGTAAAGCTCAATCACTGCAAACTGTGTTTGGAGATCTTTGGTATAAACATATAGATCTAACCTTCTCCCTCTCTGTGGGCTCAATCAAAAGCCACTGAAAGCAAAGGAGTTAGAGCAGCGAAACTGATGTGGAAAGATCTGAAGGCTCCCAAACAGCATTATTTAAGCTGCTGTAGTGTCTGGGTACTTTTAAAATGTTGTGAAGCAGAGAATCCCTTCCATTCCTGTAGATAAGGAGTTTGATTTCATAGCATTCATTGAGGCAAATCCAATAGACCAAGAGTGTGGGGAGCTGCAGGGCTTGAGCCACAGGGAAGCACGGAGATGGGTTCCCACCTTCTACTTCCCACTGATGGTGGGTTAAAGAGGGGAGACAGGGCTCACTGTCTGCACAGTGTGGTCATTGCTGCATGTCTCTCATTGATTCTCCTCACATAGATCCATCGTCTACTTGGAAATCGATAACCGCCAGTGCATCCAGTCATCTTCCCAGTGCTTCCAGAGTGCCACGGATGTGGCGGCATTCCTGGGGGCCTTGGCCTCCCTTGGCAACCTGAACATACCCTACAAAATAGAAGCTGTTAAAAGTAAGTATGTGTGGTGAGCTGGGGAGCAGAGCCAGCCCAAACTTCCCTGCCTTACCCGTGTTCGGTTACCTGTCAGCTGCCTGCGTGTGACCTGGTTTTAACCACCTTGTTGTTTTGGTGTCTTTTTCTTTAAGTCCATTCTTCAAAAAATTGCAAAACCAGTTCATTTTTTTGCTCATTCCGGGTTTATTTCAAAATCATTATCACTATAAAAGTTACAAAAAAAAGCAAAGAAATCCCAACCAGCTCCGATCAATCAGTGACATGCAAGGAGTTGAAGTTTGTATCTTGAAAATCCCCCCTAAATCCTTTTGTCTTAACAGCTCAATGCGAGCGCAATGATTTGAAGTTCACTAATCCTTTTCCTTAAAGGAGAAAAAAGTGAAGCTGTCTCCTGGTGCAGCCTGGCTTGTGCAGCCGAGAATTTGCCGATGGTTTGCAATTCTGATTAATAGCGTATAAAATGACCTTATTTTGGGGGGGGGGGGCTGATTTAGACCAGACTTAGGTACCTCTATTAACTAATTTTCTCTTCATTTCCACTCGGTCACTGGTTTGCTATGCAGCTTAATGTCTCAGCATCTCTTTGTGCCCCACTGTCTTGTAGGTGAAACAGCCGAGCCCACGAAGAACTCCCAGCTGTATCCTATGTACGTGGTGGTGGTGGCTGTGCTGGTCTTGCTTGCTTTCATCGGAGTGGGAGTACTGGTGTCTCGTAAGCGGCGCAGGGAGCATGGGCAGCTCTGGTTCCCTGAAGGCTTCAAAGTGACAGAGTCGAGCAAGAAGAAGCGACGGGAACCACTTGGGGAGGATTCTGTTGGGCTGAAGTGAGTAATTTGCTTGCTAACCCATTAAAACACAGTGCAGTGGGGCTGCTCGGGGCTCTTCTGAAAGAGTCCAGCGGAGTTTTGTTCTCTAGGGCATCAAATTGGTGTGGTGGGGAGGAGAAAAATCAGGTTTCTGAGAGTTCTGCATGGGGAAAAGAATGTTCCCACCTGGAGGAGGTTTTTAATGCTTCATGGTCCAATTGCGCTCGGTAAAATATTACAGGAGGGAAACCTGGAAATTCCCTTCTTGATTCTTCTCAGCTTGTGCATGTAGATGAACAGAGCCCACCACAGAGTGCTGCCTGCAGAGGAGCTGACTTCTGGTATGTTTTCCTTTTAAAGGCCCCTCAAAAATGCTTCAGATGGCACGCTGATGGATGACAACCAAAATGAGTGGGGTGATGAGGAGACCTTGGACACCAAGAAGTTCAGGGTAAGCTCACTGCCACATCCCCTTTCTCTGCTGCAAGTAGTCACTGGCTGGGCTTTGCCATGGAAGGAGCAGGGTGCTGTGGAAAGCAGCAGAGCAGAGGGACCCTTGGGGGCCCGGTCTGTGTGTGCGTTGCTGCTGCCGGCTCCTTCGCAGCCTGTGTATGACAAGCACACCTTTGGGACTCACAGAGCTTCCCCCTCCTCGTGTGCTCTGCTCTGTGCTCACTTCCCGCTGTCATTCCTCAGTTCGAGGAGCAGGCGATGCTGCCCGACACAGATGACCAGACGGATCACAGGCAGTGGACCCAGCAGCACCTGGATGCTGCGGACCTGCGCATCTCCTCCATGGCACCTACTCCTCCGCAGGGGGAGATCGATGCGGACTGCATGGACGTCAACGTCAGAGGTCCTGGTAAGGTGACTCCTTTCCCTTCTGTGCTGCTTGGCAAGGAAGCTGAAAACCTCCCTACCTTATTGCAGTCGCAGACAGCCCAACCCCTATTGCTAGGACTGAGTTGCTGTCAGTCCCTCTGCATCGCATGGTTGTGCGTGATTTAGAGATGGACCCTGTCACGTTTCACTTTCCATGAGATCTCGTTTAATCACTGAGATGGAAATTAGAGAATACAGAAGTGCCTATTAAATCATCCAGCTTATCTCTCTGCCACTCCTAGATTCCTCTCCTCCCACCAAACTGCACATTTCACAATCTTCTTTTTAGGTTTTTAATTATATCAATAGTTCATAGGCTTTTATATTATTACAAACATTTGGTCTTCCCCACATCTGTGAAACTGTGCTCTGAAATAGTGAAAATATCTAAGGCTGTGCTGTACCATACTCATGTTTGCCTTGAGCAACCTTCCATATAAATTGCACCTTACATGTTGGAGTGTGCAAGCTCTAACAGATGAAATGGGAAAAGCAGCGAGCAATGAGATACCACTAAGGAATTTCAGATCCGTGTCAGAGGGAGGATATTCATGTTTGATGTTTAGAACCAGTCAGGAACTCGTCTTGATGCACCCCTGAGAATAAGCATCTCTTGCAGACAGAGCATCTTGCTGATGGGGTAAAAAGCCTTTGTTCACCGAGTTCCCCTGTGCTTTTCAGATGGTTTCACCCCGCTGATGATCGCCTCGTGCAGTGGAGGAGGGCTGGAGACGGGCAATAGCGAAGAGGAGGACGATGCTCCCGCCGTCATCTCGGACTTCATTTACCAAGGTGCCAGCCTGCACAACCAGACTGACCGCACCGGCGAGACAGCGCTTCACCTGGCTGCCCGCTACTCCCGCTCGGACGCTGCCAAGCGCCTGCTGGAAGCCAGCGCCGATGCCAACATCCAGGATAACATGGGCAGGACCCCCCTGCACGCCGCCGTCTCTGCCGATGCCCAGGGAGTCTTCCAGGTAATCGATGCTTTCATCTCTTATCGGAGTTTACTGGGGAGGGCACTGGTGCGCATTGAGTCAGTCACACACTGAGCCTGTCACAGGGTCTCCAGCAAGGTGCAGGGTAAAAGTCTTGAAAACTGGAGTCCCTGTGGTCCCAGGGCAGGGCACAGCAAAGCAACAACCCCGTAGTTACCCTGTGATGTGCACCCTGGACCGTGAGTGGCGACTGAAGGGATCAGCCCCATGGAAGGGGTGTTGCAGGTCCTGAGAGCTGGGTACCCGGAGCTCTCTGTCCCTCCTAACGCTTGTGATCCTGGCTCTTGTGGCAGATCCTGATAAGGAACAGGGCAACGGATCTCGATGCCCGAATGCATGACGGGACCACTCCTCTGATCCTGGCTGCTCGCTTGGCTGTGGAGGGCATGCTGGATGATCTCATCAACTGCCATGCAGACGTCAATGCCGTGGATGATCTAGGTACTGCGGGCATCTAAACCAGGCTTCCTCAGAGGCGGGAGGAGAGGACTGCTCGCTGTTACTCTTACTATTCACTAATGAGTGTTGTATTTCGTGGTCTTCCTCTGTAGGCAAGTCAGCACTGCACTGGGCGGCTGCTGTGAATAATGTGGAAGCTGCAGTAGTCCTCCTGAAGAACGGTGCCAATAAGGATATGCAGAACAATAAGGTAGGGGTCTCCTGGGCTGACATAGGCAAGGAAAGAGCCATTTGGGAAGTCTGTTAAATGGTAACCTTTTGCCTAAAATACAACATTGTCACTGAGACTGATTTGATTGTTCTGATGTGAATGAAGCTATTCGATTACATAGAATCATAGAATCATGGAGTGGTTTGGGATGGAAGGACCTTAAAGCTCATCCAGTTCCAAACCCCTGCCACAGGCAGGGACACCTTCCACTAGAGCAGCTTGCTCCAAGCC
>JANHGB010054527.1:18404-29352 GCA_026283785.1 Coracopsis vasa
AGGAAGTGCAGCTCCCACAGAGCAGAAGGCACGTTCAGATTTCGTACTGTACCTCAACAAGCAGAGTTTGAATCAGGGTGTCCCTGCGAATTGTCTCCTCTTCTGGGGATGTGCTGTTTCCCGTACCTCCAGTATTCAGTTTGGCCTCAGCAGTAATCGTGAATTTCACCTCACCTGGAAAGCCACCCACCAACCCAAGAAAAGAGTTATCTTCCATGGCTACAGCTATCCCTGGTTTTCACTGCCTCTTCTAGGCTGATGAACTGTTGAGAAATGTATTCTCTTTGAAGGCAGCTCAGTAAAAACAAATTTCATGGAGGTTCCACATCTGTCCGCTACTGGCAAGGAGTGTTAGATTGGGGCCCTGGTATGAGGAATGAAATAGGGGTGATCCTGGCCAAAAACATGACAGTACTATCAGCTTCCACCTCTCTTAGCCTTATTGTTTCCTTTGGCCTAGGGCAGTGTTGCAATAGTTATAGCTCCGCTGTGTCTTTCCTTCTGATGGAATTTGTTAACTGAAGGACAACAGTGAGGAGCAGCCTCAATGCTGCTGCAGCACTGAGGAGCAACCCTGCAGTGAGCAGCTGTAGAGGTGTTGCTCACTTCACCCTTTCAATCACTGCAAACTAGAAATCCAAAGAAGCTTTTTACTTGGAAAAAAATGCATTATCAGAGTTATCAGGGAGAAACAGCAGCTCTTTTTCCAGCTTTGCAATATTATTTCGCTGCATATCCAGTTTTCATCCCACTATAATTTTGCATCTTTCTCAGTGAGTTTGAAGGGAATCACTCACACTGACTTTAGGATTTTAGAAAGTAGCTTTTAAAGAAAAGGTCCATCGGTGGTTCATTTTGAGAAGAATCTTTGATACTTAAAAGATTTTTGTACTTCAGTTTCTGGGGCACTTACACATGCATGCTGTTCTAACTGCTTTTTTAAAAGACACTATTGACTTGAAGGCAGTGTGTATTGACACAGCTGTAAAATTGGGGAGGAACAATGTCCTCTTTGCCTGTTGGGAATCCAATCCAAAATTATAAGCAAATTTTATTCTTGCTGAATACAGCTGCTTAGGTGCAAAAATGTCACCTGAAAGATCATGGGGACATGAAATTCTGCCAGTATTTCATACATAATGTGGGGAGTGAAGAGTTAGTCCCAAAATAGACAGGAAATTAAGTACCAAAAATCAGAAGAGATAAAACATCAGAACAATTCACTGCTCATTCAGTGTGTCTAAGGGAGCTTTAGCAGAGATCCAATACTAAATTCATGGAGCAATAAATGGAGCTGTCCAGAAATGACTGCCTGTGGGTTATTGATACTGCATTAAAAGGTGGGAGTAAGAGAAGAAGAAAGATCAAGCTGGGATTTATCAATGTGACGAAAAGACAAACTTACCGAGTTTTTGGGGGCTAACTGCCCAAATATAGGTTTTTCTTTCATTGGCACACACCTTCGCTGTGTTGCCCTCTGGTGAAATGACTTCTGCCTTGTAGTCACTCGACTTTGCTAGTATGGCACTGATCTGAGACAAAGAAAGAAGAAGATTACAAATGAAGTAGGCTGCCCCTAAAGCTAGGCTGCAGAGCAAGGGAGACCTCCTAGAGAAACTATCTGTCATCTGAGTCTGTGGGATGGTACCAAGACAGAAGGATAGGGCACTTCTCTGAGGAAGTGGCAAAGCTGTCCCTTTTCTGGCCACTGTCAGTAACTGTTTCCCAGAAGTATACCAAGGTGTCTGCACCAATTAGTCAAGTCATCTTATGAGTTACTGCTACATACAACATACTTAGCATATATTGTGTTTTGCACAGCACAGTATCCAAACTCCATGTTCCAGTTCCTCCTTCAGGAGCAAAAAGAAGTAGTAAATTATCTAGGGATAAGGATCAAGTTCTTATCTTCTATGGACCAGCCACAGTTATCATCAGCCACGTTTTCTAGGGTTATGACACAGGCATGTGTCCAGGAAGAGACAGTGAGAGAGTAATGTATCAGGCTAAAGTGTACATTAGACACTCGTTTCTGCATTTCTGGTGCCTTATGCAGGAGAATGCCAGGTTGTCTGAGAAATAGACAAAACATACAGGAAGTAAAAGGGAACTTGATATACCTGGATGCATTTGTCGAGGTAATTGAAGACATTGGCTATTAAATTAAATTTTTCCCCTCGAATAACAGAGTATGGCAAGGTGAGATCCACAAAGAATGGTTGGAATGCTGTCAATGAAACAGGTGAAGAGATGCCGAAGCCAGCATCATCCTGCATGCAGAATGCGCTGGCTTTCCATTCTGTGATGGTGTCAGGAATGGTGTAAAAGACATTTGCCTCTCCTGTGGAACTGAAGGAAACAAGAAAAACAGAATAAGAAGTGATCTTTGGCATTTTAAAGCCAAATTATAGAATTGGCTCCCTATTTGAGTTAGTACGAAAGTGTTTTCGTCTCACTTTCTGCAAGATACCTTTCTATATTTAAAAAAGTTATAATGCTGGAAGTAAAGATGAAGGTGCTGGTGAACTACATGTTGAAAAGCACTTGGAAGAATACTCAGCTTTCTAAATTTAGAAATACAATTTGTTTTAATACCACAATCCCCAAACATACAGATTAGAGCCAATACATTTGGGTTAATGTTCTAGAACAGCCCTTGGATGTATTGTTAAGATGGAGATATTCTTATTGCAGATGCTGTGATAGCCTGGAAAGATAACCAAAATAACCTGAGCTTTTGCTGCTGAATTAAACATTGGATGAAACACAACAAGTTTTGCTCCTGCTCTCTCCAAAACAAATGCTTTTGTTTTACTTTTAGCCCTTATTCTTTCTCCACGGCAGAAGGATGTGGGAAGGAGCACAGAACATATGTTATTCACACTTCAAGTAGGTTTAACACTGCGTACAAGGTTGGGATCTCAACAGTCATTGATCAAGATTAGAAAAGGAGACCCGAATCTACAAAGCAGACATATGTTCCATGGCTTCTGCCCAGAATTCATTTCAGCAACATGTATAAACTCAAAACCACACTGTAAGAAGTGAAAATAAAAATACTTACTTGGTATGAAGCAGATCCCAAATCCAGGTCTCAGGGAAGAATTTTCGAACACTTCTAACTCCAGAAAGAATTCTTGACTCATCTAGAGTATTGCCTATGGTTAAAGTATAATAGAAAGGTCAGGCCAGAAGAATCTGAACTGCTGTCAGGCATGCTTACCACCATAAATGAACACTAAGTATCCATTCTTTTTCCCATAAAAAAGGAGAATTCTAACAGATATAGGGTATGTGAAGAAACAATTTCTTATCTACTCCCTTTTCCCATGGGAAAATACTAGAAAATTTAGCTATTTCACAAGACATTTCACTTCATTTCATACTGAAGGGTCTCATCATCCAGTTAGAAAGGCATGTTCCCCACCCTCTACAACTAGCTCGGTAAAAAACAGTACCCAGCATTGTCACCAAAACTTCTAATGCTTGACAAACTTCTTTGAGAACTCAATCATTTTTACCCTGTTCAGTAGTTAAAACTGGATATCCAGTCCATTGGAAAACTACTTTTTTTTTCCATACAGTTAAACTACAGGTCTGGTATTAGGAACCAAGGTTTGCTTTCCAGTTTTGCCATGGACTCACTTGTAATGCCCAAAAAGTCATTTAGCATGGAGGTACCTCAGAGTTCCTGAGTAAGAGAGAATTGACTCTACTGCAAGGACTGTCAGAAAGAGATTACTAGAAACAAACTGAGACACAGACTAATTCCAAAAAAAAGAAACCCTCAACATGTTGGTTGCTACCTTATAAAGGCAACAGTTTTGAAGAGCAGGAAGACTGGGACTGGAGATATAGTATGAACCTTCTTTTACCTGAACCATAGCCACCAGCATAGTCGAAATAGACAGGATAATCTTCCATATCTGATTTGTCTTCATTGCACAGAACTGGCTTCCGTAGCACAGAGTTGGTGAAAACCTTCAGGCCCATATCCTGTATGTGTAGGAATCAGTCATGTCACTAGCCAGCAGTGCATCCTATCTGGGTTACCATACCTCATCTCCCTCCTCCCTCCTCACATCCCATCCTTGCAAACCTGAACGTCACAACTCTCTCTACACTCTCTATGTCTTTCTTATGGAGCAGTGATACCTGGTGTTCTGTGAAGATCAGTAACGATGGGACTTATGTCAGATCTTAGCCTATAGGGTCAGGGGAAAGTGGCGGCAAGTGTAACAGGAACCAAGTGGCCTACATCACGAACTCAGATATTTACTAGGAATGCCTGACATCATGAGCCAAGGCCATGGTCCTGCTTAGGAAATATGTACTGAAGCATAGGCAAGATCCCAATGAATATATCTAGTACTGATTTTCAGGCTTCCTGAAGAGGGAGAGATATGAAGGCACAAACTGGGAGTTTGGAAACTTTAGGCAGTTCCAGATATCAGATGCCTTCTCTTAGTAGTTATAATACCACCTGAGAAAGTTGAACACTAATATGCATGAATCCTTCTGGAATACCTCCCACTTAAAGAACCACACAAATCACATACCCTGAAAATCCTGTAGACATCACCATCACGACTGACATTCACAGGTTCATAGTACAAGCCATCAAAAAAGGTGGTTTTGATTGGGGTACACGCCTCTGGCTTGTCATCTTCCAGGTTGACCCCATTGTAGTAATAGCCATATAAATCACTCACACGAAGTTGGTAGTACACCTGGGAGGTTAGAACAAATAGTATAAACACAAGGAAGGTCGCAGGCAGGTGCAAAAGCACATATATGCGAAGCTTATGATGGCTCTTGTACAATCCTGTGCATTTTGGTGGCTTTGCCTAGTGTTGCCTAACTGGAAATGAATAAACAATTTGGCTGGTGATACATAAGAAGGACTGTACTCTACCATCCTCCTTCTGAGCTGCAATAGCTTTGTGGGGTAAACTCAAGCAAAACGCACAGAGTTACGCCCCTGAGTTATGCAAACAAGAAGCGGGAGTCCAACAAGGTACTAGCTGACATCTACAGCTTTTGTTCTGGGCCCAAGGCCTGTTTGAGTCATAAAATGGAATTTTGACATAATTACTCCGCAGGCAGGAACTATGCAACTATGCTTTCAAGGATTTACATTAGACATACTCTTGAGATATGTCTTACATAGCCATGCTTTCCAAAAGTAAATGTTCCACTATGAATTTCTGTCTTTGAGGTATGCAACTGTCATAGACCTTTTTCAATCACTGCGATGACTGTTTGCAAGGGAAAAGTGAAAATACAGACAGCAGCAGAGACATGATGGCTGGGAATTAGAATGTCACTGTGGATGTCCCTAGGTCAAAAGAACACAGGACTTGGGATGTGGCTTACTCTCTCAGCAGATAACTCTCGTGCAGGCTGAAGAAGAAGGACACTCTGGTCTACAGCTCGCAGGGCACAGTAGGAGTTGGCAGCAGCTTTAAGGTGGAGACCGACTTTAGAGCCAGGGAGACCCTGCTTCTCAGAGAACTCGAGCTGGAGCTGGAAATCAATAAATCCAAGGCAGTCATATAGAAATTAGGAGAATCAGCTTGGCACATAGCCCTACATCTCACATTTCACCAGCACTCACTCCGTTCTCTGTGGGGCAAAGCTCTTGCCGCTAGATGGCCCTTCTGAATCCCTGTGCTGTAAAAATTCACAGCATCTCTAATCCCAGTCGCCTCTCTCTCCCCACTCCACTCGGAACTTTTTTCCTGAGTCTGAGAATACATGTCAATTCCAGGGACAGCTCCTCATGTTCCCAGGCACATCTGTACTGTTTCCATTCCTAAAGGCCATCCCGAGTGCAGGGCTCTTGATGAAGTCATTCCCTAACTGTTCTCATATTAAAGAGCCGGTTGATATAGCCCTTGATAAGAAAGCAAAGACTTTTACCTTGTTTTTGAAGCATACATCGCTCTGTATCCAAGTGCTGTCAGCCACTATCTCCCCATGAGGATGCACTGTGTAGAGCAACAGTCTGGCACTGGGGGCAAGCTTGTCGGTGACAGCCAGTGCGATGGAGAATGTACCTCTGGGAGCTGTGGAAGGAACATGGAACAAGGGACGAGAAGTCAACAAAAGGGATTAGAAAAACTCAGCTTTGGTGGAAGGGCCATATATTTATTCATGACCTACCAGCACCTTTAAATAACAGGAAAGTTGGGTATTGGAAGATTCATCTTGCAGTGGCTGCCATTAGCAAGACAACAGAAACAAACTGGAAAGTAATGAAAGTAGGGTGCTTTGCAGAGAGGGGTCTGAGCTGAGCAGAAGTTTGACAAGAAAATCTGTGCATGGTTGCCTTTGGATCTCAAATCTAGAATGTCCTACAGAAGAGAAGACAAGCCAATCTCTGAGCTAAAGGAGAGCTCTCTTAACACTAAGAAATACAAAGTTTTTATCTACATGGATGACAACTACTAGAACAGAGTCAAGAAATTAAGCTTGAGACCAAAGATAGCAAGTACTAAACAACAAGTCCTGTATGTGGAGTGAGGCTTACTTAAGCCACCTACTGAAGGCTGGATATAGACCAGGTTCTGAAAGAAAATAAGTTTTTAACATTGAAAGAAAGAAGTTCAGTTTGCTGTGGTTGGTAGGATCATTGTCATTTGTAGGTATTTGAAGACTTCTGAAAGTGCAATAAATTCAAGCACTTAACTGCTAAATATCCATGTCAAATGGGATACGTCTTATTTTCTAACTTTAAAAAGTTTTAAACTTCTAATTGGTGAAGATTAGGATGTCACAGAATAACTGTGAACCTGTAAATATTCCTTGACAAGAAATAAAAGAAGTTTATAGTCTTTCTGTTTGGTCACAACAAAGACTTTTATCTTTCAACTAGCAAGATAAATTTGATCATGATACAGGGGATTGGCTAGATGCTGCAGCAAAAGCACACAATACTGTGAGTGGTGACAGGTGACGGGGTTTAAGAACTAGTACCTGACTTAGCTGCAGTTCTCTGCTTTCATCCCTTCTTACAAAACTTACTAATGCTCTAGGGCTCAGAAAGGTGCTCTGAAGTAACACAGTCTAGAACTTACCACCAGTGATGTTCACTTGCTTCTGGCCACTGAGAATAATCTTTCCTTTTGTCATCACCTGGGCATAGAAAAACTCATGAGACAGGATCAAAAGCACCTTCACCCTTCCCCCATGAAATCATTGACTTTGAGTAGTGTCCTGAGAGACTTCAAAGGCCATCAAATCAAGCTGTGATCTGTAACCACTGTTTGGTCTGGAGATTTCTGCCTTGTACGGTGTTCAGCAGAAGGTGAAAGAAAAGAGATGGGAGTCACGGTAGCACTTACCACATAGTAGAAGTTTGTGTGCTCAGCATTCCTGTAGCTCTCTTTGTTCAGGACATATTGAACATTGATCATATGCTGTTGGCCACAGCTGAGCTTCTCCTTCACTGGCTCGATCTTCACAAAGCTGTTTGTCCGTGAGTAGAAACGCCGGACAAAGAATAAGGCTTGGGGCTCATTATCATTCCTCCAGTTGAAGAAGTCTGCGCAGTCATCTGGTGCCTGCCTGACCTACGCAGAGGAATCATATATGAACAATCAACAAAATGGAAAATAAAAAAACAGGAGGCAGGTGAGAGGCAAAAGCATCTTCCTGATAAAATATTCTGTTGGGAAGCTGATTTCTGGGGCCATTTAAGCCAAAAGCAAGAGCTGGTGTGAAAAATTCATGCCTCACTAGTCCAGAATAGGGGACCTTCTGGGACATCTTAATGTATCTGGGCACCTATGGCACATTGCAGTAGGGAGGTTTTTCAGATTCTTGCAGGCTTGGGACAGGTCGTATAAACTGCTTGGACTTATTGTGAGTTATAATGGCACTGTTCTTTTTCTCGGCTGTTCCCCTCACACCAGGGAAAAGTCATGATAACATGAGAGGACCATGTGGTAGCAACAAGCATGAGCCTCTCTCTGCCAGCAGAAATGCAGGGAAGCAGGCAGCAGCAGGGAAAGAGTCTGGTGTGCATCCAGGCTGGGTGGGGAAGACAGGGCAGTCTGTGATGAAGGTCCTCTAGTGCACAGAGAAGGAAGAGGGCTGCACAAAGAGCTTCTGAGCAAAGGAAATAACAACGAGCTGCTGAAAATCACTGCAGCCCAAACATTCTTAGGGTGCAGTCTGCCAGTTCCCAGGCATTCATATTTTCTCATATTAGTTCCAGGTGTTGGTAGGCTGACTGACTATTTTCCTCATCTGAAAGAATCCTGCCAGCACTTACCAGATTGCTTCTAAACCCTCTCTCCAATGAAGTATTTTTTTCAGGAATTAGACTGAAACCTGTACCTACTTACTCTCAGTTTAAAACTGGGATCAAAGAAGTTGGATGTGTCGATGGAAAAAACAGCAGTGCCGTTCTTGTCGGTGGTATAGTTGGCTAGATATTCTTCATTGAGCTCCAGCAGGACAGTCCTACCAGCAATGGGTTTGTCATCCACATCTGTCACACTGATCTGAACATAAAGAATACCCAAGGGACTCAGAAAAAACCAAATCAAAACCAAAAAATCAATGAGAAATGCTCTGCTTACCAGAAGACACTCACTTAAGCACTGAGGACAACTGCAGGGAGAGGAAATCAAGAATCACATGTATTTAAGAGGCAAATGCTCCTTCAATACTTTGAAGAAACAGGAGTTCTGTGACAGGCAAAGGCAGGCAACTGCCATCAGTGCAAGGACAAACTATACGTAACAGTGGGAGAAGGAACTGTATACATACATGATCTCATATAACAAATTCTTTTAATGATAAATACTCTTTCTCTTCTGTGACCATTAGTTCTGTGGGCCATCACATAAGATAAAGACCATTGAGTGAGAGATGGTGGATGGAACTCTTATCATCCTCCCTCTTTCTAAGCAAAGAGAAACAGAGGGACTCCAGAGTTTGTACTTTCTAGAGAGCACTGATTAACAAACCTAAAGCAATTAGATGATTCATGGCCACAGGTAACCTGTCGAGCTCAGGAGCACCTCCCAGTGCCTAGCACCTGTTAATATCCTCTGTTCCAACCTCATATCAGGATGACGCTGTACAGCTCATCCTCCTTTCTGTGCCTGGGTTTTTCCTGCATGTGCAGGCTGCTAAGAAGTCGGAATACGCTTCAACACCTTTTACTCTGCTGCTTTAAGTAAGCATCTGTGGGACTGTGTGATACAACACAGCGAAAATTCTACCTTCAGTTTAGGCATAGCTGTTGCTGAAGTAGTTTCTTGCAAACTAATTTAAAGGCCCATCTGACCTTTCACTTACCCACCATTTAGGCATTCTCTAAGTACGGCAGAAGAAAGAGCCTAACAGTCTAGGTATGATACCATGTTCTTATTTTCTCTAGGAGCATCTAACGTAGCAGGAGGATTATGCAGCACTCACTGTTATACAGCATTATCATGGGAAGCTGTCAGCACAGAGTCAAGGGATACCCATTAATAGGGCAACACAGGGACCATCATGCTGGACCTCAGGGAGTTTTGATCTAAATGTGTCCTTCCAGGCACTCACCTCACCATAGTAAGGAATTCCCCTCTTGTAATAGAAATCCATATTCTTAAACATCACTCTGTCATTTTCTTGGTTGACTGCAACATAGTCATTGCTTTTCATCTGGATACCTGTGAGACACAGACAGTATAAAGGGGAGGAAACAGAAATCAGACTGGCCTGAAAACTGTTTTCTTTGAAAAGCTATATGGAGCAGTGATGCTCTGGAGGGAGAGTTATGCAGAAAATGGTGATTGTTTGCTGCACAGATCAGGATCCAGGAGATTCCACTCAGGAAGTACCACCTGTTAGCTTTAATCAGCTGCTCCCAACCTTCACTTGATATTACCTGTCCCATTTTCAGTGACAATGCTTTCTACGTTGAGGCTGGTATACATCCTGGCATAGCTGCGGTAGAGCTGGAATGTTTTGATGGAGATTACAGTGTTGAGGCAGCCATCCTTCCCCAGCTGGAAGCAGAACGCAAAGGGAAAACCCATTTTTATCAAGGTTTGGAAAATTACTTTTGACTCTGTATTAGTGTGTCTCTGAAGAGCCTCACTGTCTCTGCTCAAATCTTCTACAGGTCTTCCTTTTTACTTGATCCCTTACTACATTACACTTCTCACTCCCTGGCTCCCTTCCTACATCATTGTTTCAATACCATTTACCTTTGCGCCTGCAAGCCTCTCTCCTCATTCTCCCTAGTCCTTTCTTATGCTCCTGCTCCTTCTTAAACCCATCTTGCATGATGCCTGAACTCTGACCAGAACACTTTGATCTAGTGGAGAAATTAATTATTAGTTTATCATTAAGTGTCCTCAGAGACTCCCAGTATAGGTCTGCTGGTTAGATTTGGTAAGAAAACAGTTCCAGTGTTTTAGAAATTACCACAGATTTATATTTTCGTAAGCTTCCATCCCTTCTAGTGACTCTTTCTGAGGGAAGAATCAAAGTCTCCTAATAAGGTCATCAGTAAAACCTACTTTCATGGTCTTTCAGCACTGCCTGTGAGACAGTGAGAAAAAGCATGCCTCTCAGATTGTCTCTCTGGTGTTCCCCAGGAAATGAATGAGGCCACCAAATACTCTGCTACATGTTGAGTAGTAAAGCTGACTGGGAAGAAAAGCATTGCCCTGTATCATACCAGTCCAGTGACTGCTTCACAGGTTTCTTTCCGGTTTTGCTCACATCGTGGACTATAAAAGTGCTGCTGACACACATTGATTCGGGCATTCCCTTGCACTGGTTGGCTGTAAGTGTACCTAGGAGAGGAAAAGACACAAGAATTCAATCATGGGGACTTAGCATGAAATCTGCAAAGATTGCAGAGTAATACAGACTCTAAACCCCTCAGGAGTGCCCATAGCAAGACAGAAGAGCAGGTGGAAATTAGAACCAGTTAGCG
>JANHGB010054528.1:0-17941 GCA_026283785.1 Coracopsis vasa
AATTAGGTGATAACAACTGAAATCTGAGCATGGGTCAGTTACAGGGACCAAAGCGTCTTTGCTACCAACAACTGGAGTGAGGGAACACATACCCACATGTGATGGACAGCAAATATCATAGAATCATAGAACGGCTTGTGTTGGAAGGGACTTTAAAGCTCGTCTAGTTCCAACACCCCTGCCATGGGCCGGGACACCTTCCACTAGACCAGATTGTGTAAAGCCCCATCCAGCCTGGCCTTGAACACTGCCACGGATGGGGCAGCCACAGCTTCTCTGGGCAACCTGTGCCAGTGCCTCAGCACCTTCACAATAAGGAATTTCCTTTCATCTGATCTAAATCTACCCTCTTTCAGTTTAAAGCCATTCTCCCTTGTCCTGTCCCTATGTGCTCTTATAAGTATCAAGCTGATATAGCCTGCTATGCTTGGCAGCCAGGTTAAGTGTGTGCTTTCAAAGATGAGCAGGAGTCTAACTACTGGCATCAGGGAGTCTGGGGGTTGACTGAGACCTGCCTGTTCACATGTGTCTATATGTAGGAGGCAGCAGCAGAGAGTGAGGATCCATGGCCAGCTGCTGGATGGACTGCGTGTCTAAGCTCAGTTACCAGAGAGATCCACTGTGCCTATACCAGCAACTAGAGTGGGAATGTACGCCTCGGGGCTCACATGCCCAGGTGCCAACAACTGAGGAGACCTGGGGATCCAGAGGCCAGCTGGAGCATTGAAGCTCAGCTACTGGAGGGATACACATTGCGCATACATAGTCTGTACATACAATACATATGCGTATTACTTATGTAGATAATCTGTATCACATACATAGGTGTGTGTATATATGCACACACAAAAATACATGCGTATTTCTTCACACTAATAGATTTTCATCCTACTCAGATAGAGAGGAAAGAATGAAGTCAACTGTGCCGAGTGGTTTTGTCTGTGATGCCTTGTTTGGTTGGCTGTGTGTATGTATGTGTGTGTGTTTGTGTGCCTACTGGAAACAGGTGCTCAACCTTACTACTGGTCAAACCTGCGGGCATGGATCCGTGGCAGCCTTGCCTCTATCAGGCTACAGGATTCAGCAGCTCCCTAATGTTCCAGATTGACTGCAGCATCTCTGTAATACCCTTGCCCTGAAAAGCTGTACACACTTTATCCCGAGGGCTAGACATCTGATTTATTTACATTTATGGCACAAAGAAACTGTTAAGGCTTCCATATTAAAATACCCAATTGGAATTTTGGTACTGATGAGAAAGCAGGAAAACAGTGCTAAAACTGGTGTTACACTGCTGGTGGTCCACTGAAGCAATGAAGACATGACTGAAACAAGCCATTTTCTTCTGCATTGCACTGTCAATAAATATTTTAAGCAAAGATCTTTCTAAAATCTTAATTATTTGGCAGGTATTTATTAGATGAAGAGATCCCAGCTTTGTTTTCAATGTCAGTAGCTGGAGAAAGTATGGAGAAAGAAGAGATTTACTAATTGACTGCTTGAAGGGAGGAAAAATATTTAAAAGCAGTTGTTTTTCCTGAGCCATTTTTATCCCACCACAGTTACATTTCTAGTTCCAGTTACAATTACTCATTAGCAAAGGTGTTCTATCCCAGAAATAAAGTGCTTCAAAATCTGTACTATCAGCTACAAATGTACTCACATACAAAAGCTTACTAGCAAAATAAGTGGCAATAAACACAGATGGGCTTACTTGCCTTGTGATATAAAGAGATGTCCCATCACTACGCATGACGGTGGAAAACAGTGAGAGGTCTTTCTTTTCTGAAAGATCCACAACTCCTGTTCCTTTTCTGTAAGTTGAGAGAAAACACAGAAGTAACTGCAAGCCAGATCCAATATGCAGGTAAGTTCAGATAAGACAACCAAAACAAAGCCTATTGCCATGGAACAGCCCCTGCCCCGACAATCTCATTCTTTCCTTTGAATGACCATCTCCTTTAAGTCTTTTTGAAAACCATTCCTCTGGGTTTGTTGTCACCACTGCAGATGCCAGAGAGCAGCCTGCCCACATTCTGGTGCATTCCATGACTACAGCTTCTGTCCCAGTTCAGCCAGGCAGCTCCTTCAAGGCAAGAATCTTGCCTAACTCTGCTTGTTAAATGGCACATGCAGCTACCAAACTGATTAACAGCCTAAAAGGCCATTAGGAGTTGGAACGTTGTCTTTGTACCTGCTTTATCATGGGCAGGCTTCTGTGCTAGCCACAGAAAATTCAAACTTAATTTTTCACTAACTGCACAAATCCTATTGGTGTTCCACTAGAACAGCTACCAAAACCATCTAAAGAAAACTCTACCCCTTAGATCAGGCACAAACCTCACTTGTCAATATCTCATTTGAAATGCAACAGAGACGTTAAGTAAATTACACCAATAAATGGAACAATGAGTTCATACGCTGTTTTCTGAAGGAGTCCTTTATCCTCCAACATCTTTAGAACTTCCTGGGCCTTCTCCTGGTAAAATGACTCTCCGGAATATTCATCAAAGTGCACTCCTAGACGCTGCAAAGTTCCAAGAATATCAAAGAAGGGTGACATTGTTAAGAAGGAGGCTAATAATTTCTTCAAATTATGTCAGATGTAGGTTTGTGTCACAGGTCACATAGAGTGCAAAAATCAATTTTATTCCAGGAGATGTCGCTTCACTGGCAAAAAGGGAAGGATGTTTGGGTTTTGATTTAATCCATTTCTGCATTAGAATGAATCTCCCTCAGTTGAATGAACAGTGTTGGATACAATGTTCATGAGAAATTAGGCGTAAACTGGATACAGCAATTAGTGCAAAAATTCTGAGGTAGGTCTCTAACTTGCTGTGCTGGAGGCAAACCACTGGACCGCAGAGTTGCTGCGTAGACACGAAACCAGTCTTATTTTAAAAGGATACTAACAGACATTTTACAAAGCAGGAGCTGCTCACAAGCATTGCTGAGCATACAGACATCACCATTACTAGGAAGGCTGAGGGTACACCTAGGAGAGATAGGATGACCTTAACTGTCGAAACTGTCTGAAATACAGTAGTACAAAAGACAAGTTGCTTAACTGAGGGCAACAAAACTGTCAGTCCAATAGCTTGATACTTACTAGTTTGAACAGAATTGGGAAAGATCCAGCTGTGCCAGCCATTATGTGATCAATGAGGAGTGACCATCATGATGCAGCTGTATACACAGCCCCGTACCCCCTTAACCTGTCAGGTCAGATTTCCACTAGGATTACCGAGGAGCTCTCGCTTAGGAGATCTTAACTTACAGTAGTTGGCACGAACCCAGTGATATGCTTCAGGGAAGAAATTAAAGCACACCCAAGCAATCTGGATTACTGAGGAAGGGGCTGGCCACTTCTCTCTTAACTTTACAATCAAGGATGAAAGAAGACATGACCAATTTCCACAAATATATCAAGAGGAAGGAGATGGAAAAGTGCAGTTTTAAGTAAAGAATAATACTAAAAGAAAGAAGTGGTATAAAACAAGTCACAAGTTCTTTGGAGCTGCAAGTTAGGAGAAGTGTCTAAGCCCATTAAAACTGGGCACCCATTCCAGAATTTCATTGCAAGAATGTGGGAAAGAAAAACATGCGCTTGTTTTCAGACAGATTCAGTTGGTTCTTGAGTTAAGACTATATAGTATTAATACTAAGAAACTGGATTCAGTGACAGAAGGTGTTCTCACTCCTGTTTCCCAAATTCTCGTAAGATTAATTTTGTGGGCAGTGGCACAAATATCTCCCAGAAAACAGTGGGCAATGGCTTCATTCTTGAGATTACAGTATGCAACAGATGGCTGTATATTAGCTCAACTCAACCTGCAGGTAATTTATGCACTGATTACTACTGTAAACTCCTGCTGCTATAATTTCTTACACTTGATTTAATACACAACATACACAGCTCTGCATTATAACATTAAATCAGAAATGTGAAACCAGTTATCTCCTAATAAAATTTATTGCATGGAAACAGGGTTAGTGGGTTGCTGCCGACTTCAAAGATAAAGCAAAACTGAACAACATTTATCTAACACTGATTTACTTTGTTGCTCAGCACCATACCCCCAGCTTCAGGGCTTCTAAGAAGGGAAAATTAGTCTAAGGGCCAATTACATGGACTCCATTCAATAAAATGTATCCAGGGTGTCAGCAACTAAAGTGATGGGCTGTTTGGATGTTAAATCAACTACTGTGCTTTTTCCAAACAGAATGAGGCATAACCTGGAATATTGGGAAATATCTTTCCCAAAACACTGTAAAGTTTACTGGAAAAGCAATGAATTGACAACATTACAGCAACCTCTGTTCCTAAGTCAGTTCACTGCTTGTCAGCCTCTTGGATGAAAAGGTGCTGTGCACTGTCTAGTAGATTGATGGAGCAATAGATTACAAAAGACCATTTTACCAGCAACAGAAAAAGCAGTGGATGATTTGTACCTTATAAATTCGGATGTATTCCTCAATACTGAAGTCTCTAAATTGTTTCCAAAGTGACAATGTCTGCTCATCATGTTCTTCCAGTTTTCTAAAGAAATCCTTAGCCAGCTTTTTCACGTTTTCATCATCTGCTTCTTTGTTAATCTGCACATACACCTAAAATATAATGGCACTGAAAATGTTGAAGTATAATCCTCTCCTCCAATAAATATATGCAAAGTTCTACAAGAACAATACAAACACATTTAAAGATGACATTTGTAATGTCAAAATTTTAAAGACATCTTAAAGCAATACGTTTCCCATTTAAAGGACAAATGAGTAGTCCAAACTCCAATAGGAAAATGCGCAGCTTATCATGAAACAAGACTAATGTATTAAAAATTCCTTTTGCTGTTGCTATTGTCCTCTTCATAACCTTGAAACAACTGCAGCAGCAGAACATGGAAGAACTAATTTATGCATGAAAGGGAAACCATCACAGATTTTTAAATTGGAGACTTTTCCTCAGAGGACCACAAAGTTGATATTTATAACAACTGCACTACCTAAAAGTGAGATGGCAGCTGAAGCAGCAAAGTCCTAGCTAGAAACCCAGTTCTGATCCAAAAGCCACTTACTTATGGTGCTCTATACCCATATTAACACATGCTCATAAATATACATATACCCTGCTAGTATAATTTCTCTACTTCAGATACAGTAACAGTAATGTATTAGACATCGTGAGAGTAAGCGAGTTTCACCCTTCAAGGTGAAGCATTGTACTTGTCCTAATGTTTGATATGCAAGAATGTTATCAAAGCAGGTCCACATTATGATTTCCATACCAACACAATTCAACAACGTGCAATAATACCATGTGAGACAGGACTTTAAGCCCCACTTAACACCAAAAAAATTATTTACTAATTAAAATACTTTTTAAAAACAGGTAAAAATACAACATCAGCCAAAAGTAAAATCACTTCAATCAATGAGCAACAATTATTTCCAGCAGCTTTAAAAATTGTCTATTACCACATGAACACAGAGTGTGTATTGATATAAAATTCAGCCATTCAGTGGCTCAAATCAAGCATATGAATGTCAACATTTGGCCAGACACACATGTAGGCACTGTCAGTTTGCTAAAAGCATTACAAACTCTTGTATTAGCCAACTTTGCCTCTGTATAGCAAATTGGGCTCTGCTATTCATTAACACACTCCTTTATATCTAAAGGCCAAATATTCACCCAGACAACAATTCCTTGCTTTCCATATGTAGCATCTTGAACGTCCATGGAAGTGTTTTTAAAAGTACTGTGTAAAAGCAATTACATTAACTAGTGGTTACACCACGTATTTTGACCCAAATAGTTCATTGCTGTTTAACTTTTAAAGTCTTTGTAAGAGTTTTGATCCCCAAATCCTTACAATCTTGATAAAAACTAAATAATCCTAAAAACTTCACTCCTGAAATGTTCAGACAAGGAGTTTGCCAACAATACCTCGCTCGAGTGGGTTCTGCCTATTAAAGAAAGAAAAGAAAGAAAAGGAAAAGCTTCCACAGCAAAACTCTTGAACTTTTCCCCTTCCTTTTATGCCCCAAGACTTTAGAGATTTAGAGGCAGTTCTGCTGACAAGCCTCAAAGCCTGACAAGCCTTAACGTTTGCTTAGTTCTGCCACAAGAAAGAAACCTAAAGGGGAAATTCAACCCTTTCTCAGTAGCTTTGTACATTCTAACACTCCCCTGCCTCAAATCTTTGCTGTTATAAAGCAAAAATAATGCAAAACGCATGTTTCTATCTGGCTCAACCAAAATAAAAGGAGCAAAGATGTTTGAAAAGGTACATTTGCCTATACATTTATTTATATGAAAAGTGTGGAAATTTTCTTTTCAAACGAACTACAGGAAATATTAATTTCACATAAAAGCAGAAAAAACCCAGCACTTTGAAACGCCTTGGTTTTTTATACAAAATAGGAATGCAGCTGAACAATTAGAAATTAGGAATATTTGAGAAATATATGCTGGTGGGCATGGTGGGCAACCAAAAGAGCAATCTCCTGCAATGAAACAGTCCTCCCTACAGCTGGAAGGCATTCCCTGAATGCTTGTCTGCAGAAACTGCACCTCCTAATCCTTCTGGCTCTTTCACACTGATGGAAGAAAGAAGAACATTCTGCAGAGCCAGCACAGTATTCTGGAATGACAATCTCTTCTCCAGCTAAGGTTCCATATTAGATACAAAATGCTTTAATGATCTTTTTGCCCAATGACAGTGAATTGTGTACTGAGCAACGGAAATTAAGTATTATGTATTCTAAAAACACTAACAAGAAGAGGATTTTTACACCATACATGCAACTTTGGTAACCACACACTATAGCATCTGATGCGAGACTCCATTTCCACTGCAGTCACCTCAGCGAACTCAGTGGTCCCCTACGGCCAATTAAGATGGCTGATAGCAGTCAAGCCAGCTGGTAGTAGCAGCAATCAATGCAACCTAGGTACCCATATGATTACCTCCTTTATGGGAGGTATTTTTCAGCCTAATGAACCCTATCTCTGCTGTCATGGCTGAGTGAAAACTCTCTCTTGCCATGGCCCAGCCTAGCACTGGTCCTTCAAGTAAGGTTGTTTAAATCCAACATGAGTCTCATCATGACCCCGCAGAGCATTCTGTACAAAACTGACAGCCAAGTTAAACGGACCATCCTCTGAAATGCCTAGTTTAACTTACCTCAAAAAGATGTTGCAAAGGACTGGATTTTAGCTTTTCTTTGCTGCCAAAGCACTGGAAACCAACACCCAATAAGCCTTGAATAACAATTAAATACAGTGTTAGACAACAGCCCAGAGTATTGTTTTGTTGAAGTGTAGTCTTAACACTGTACATAATAAAACAAATGCCTTTTTTGAACAATATGATGGTGTATGCTAGAAAAAAAGCCAACAAAACCAACAAAAACAAAACCCACAGCAAATCAAAAGCATAACCTTTTTTCCACTGCACAATAAACCCCTGAAACTATAATAGCTAGAAACCAGTAAGAAATACTATGTTGATAAATGAAATTTATGTTTCTGGACTTGCAGAGAAAACTATGTTTTACACAGTAAATAAGTGAGAAGCAATACAGTGGCAACTGTCCAGTAACAGAACATGCTCAAAACTCCTTGTTTTGCTTCCTCCCTTAACAGTATTATCATTTCAAGGGCAATACTGGGACACAATATGGTATTCCACATACCACACATACAGTATTTTCAAGGGAACTTTTTGCTGAATGCTGAGAATATGCAGCTCTTTCCACATACTCAATTTGGCTTCAGCACTTTTGAAAGCCATCTGAAAGGGCAACAAACAAATCACAGTCTAAATCAAAAGAGCTCATTAACTCCTTCAATAATCTAGCAATATTAACCCTGCAGCCTCCTAAGATTATCTGAGGCTGCTTTTAAGCAGCTCAATTCCTTTGAGCTGACAAGGACCAGGACTGATGTGAAAACAGCATCTGAGGAATAGGTATGCTTTGAAAACCACTCTGCAACTAAACAAGCCGCACTGTCTCAAGAACTTCCCTCTTGGAAACACTGAGTGTAGTAGGAGCAGTGTCAGACTTAGGTAAGAAAAACATGTTAGGGTTCAGCAAATAAGATGAGTCTAATCCTACTTAAAGGGAGTTTCTTTAAGGACAGCTTGTTCTATGAGCAATGAGAGCTTGATTTCCTAATGATCTCTCTTGGATATTAGCATACCTACACATTCCACTTTTCAGCGCTGGCTTCACACTCCAGCACCTAGCAAGCCTGACAGTTTTTATTTTACCCAAACACATCCTTCCACACATTCCTGTCTTCCCCAAACTATCCCCAGCTCTTGTTATACTTGCCAATTATTGGCAAGATGCAGCATGTGCTGGGACTGATTCCGACTTAGATGTGCTGACTGGTTAGCCGGCAGGCTAAACACAGAAGTTAACTTTCTCTCCCAGAAGGCATTACATTGTATTTCTGCCCCTACTCAGCTGCCAACTGTCACAATACCGAAGAAATTTGTACTCTGAGACATTTTTCTTTGTCAGATCTGGCTGAAGCTGGCCAACGGGTTCAACATTTATTAGGAGCAGAGTGACAGGAAGACAGATGGACAGATAGCATGATTGCATAAGATTCGTTACCTTAAGAAACCTGCCCCAAAACTTCCTAAAGGTTGACGACTTCTTTGCCATGTTTCAGCAAAATATGTTTTCAATTATTATGTTTTAAAGTCTCTGACAATAGCAGTTGTAATAGAAATGCTGACAGATCATTAATTATAGCACTGCTTCTGGGAAAGGACCATTATAATAATAATGCTATGCTACAATTTTGTGAAGCATGACTATATTATTCGTTATAAAACCTGTCATATACGTGAGCTGAGCCAGCTCAAATAAAGAGCACCCATTTTGAAAGAAACACTTGGAACTACTAGGTCAAAAGCATTATGCTAACAGTTGTGTGCTGCACAACAGGTACACATGTAAATAGTGTACCTGTTGTGATCTTTATACCTTCAGGAAACTTAGTATGAAAATACATGAAATTCCTGATATTCAGATTTAGGAATACAATTTAGTATTTTCAAAGACAGAATAAATGAGGTCAGCTGAAAAGCCCTTTAACCACATTGCATTTCATTGCTTAACTGACATTGCCACATTTGTTATACAATAGCATAGCCATAAAATTATGTCTAAAGGGCAAAAAATGAATGAAATACACAATGATGAAATTTATTGAATTTTAGGAGAACTCATTCTGCATTCTATTCCTATGAAACAAAGATTCTGTTTCTGATCAAGCAGTAGTTTACAGAATCATAGAATAGTTAGGGTTAGAAAGAACCTTAAGATCATCTAGTTCCAACCCCCCTGCCATGGGCAGGGACATCTTCCACTAAACCATGTCACCCAAGGCTCTGTCCAACCTGGCCTCCATCCCTGGTGGTGGTCAAGGTGTTTCACAGGTGTCCCAGCTTTCAAAAACGAGGAAGTGGGCACGGCAGTCTTTTTTTAATGCCTAAAATATGTCAAAAACAGCTTTTGGGGGCAAATTGGAAAAGGAGAGGAGATTATGGATCAATTTAAAATGCAAGATTAACAACAGAAATCAATAAAGTTGTGAATTCTATGGATGAATCAACTGTCGTATAAGAGGAGTATTAACAGACCCAGCAGTCGGACACAAATGATCTCTAGCCAGGCAATAAATATCAAGCTATGCTAGGCTGCACACAAGATTTTTCAGTCCTCACTTATTTGATGGACATTTCAGAAGAGGTGGGAGTGTGTATGTGTGTGCATACAAATGCATATGCATTCAAGCTCGATAGTCTTCTAGGGCCTATTCACTTGCATATTCCCCACCTACCCACCTGTCTTTTGTTACATTTTAAAGGGAAACTAAATATTCTGGGGGAAGTGTTGGTGTATCTTTAAAGATACAAACTCTCCAGGTCTCAACCTGCCAAAATACAGTCGCTGTGGGAGGTAATTATGCTCTATGAATAATGAAGTAGTTTCCAGAGGAAACAACACCAACAAAAAAAAAACCAACAAAACCCAGATAAAGAAAACATACAAACACAAAGACAACCAAATACAAACCATACATTTTGTTCCAATTATTCTACTGTGTGTGGAGGTGTGGCATAGGTAAGTTAGCAAGCTTACTTTTCCACAGCTCTTCCACATGCAAGATCTGAATAAGACAGTATCACAGGAGACAGGCAACAGCTATGGTAATATGTACACATTTTGTCTGGAGGCAGCAATGGAAGTCTGCTCAGCTGTGAGAGCTCCAAATGTCTAACCAGCACACTCAGAAAATATTTATACTGCCCTTTAAAAATAAACCCCAAATTACATATATGTAACCCGAGAGAGGAGCTACTGAGGGACAGAGGGGAAATTTCCTCCTGTTATTTCTTGTACAGCAGTATAGGTCATACTGCTGATGGATCAGTATAGATTGTTTTGTTCCTACTTTAAGGAGATTAACTCTACAGTACATGCAAGGAAACACAATATTACTCTTTCTGAGCCCAGAGTGAATTCAATGGACCTGCAAAAACCAAGGCTGGAAATCTAGACCATATTATACAGTAGAAAAGAGAACAGGAAAACAGGTATTAAAGCATACCGAACTGCATGCCCCAGTCACCAAGGTAATTTATTCTTATTACTTCATGTCCCAGTGCAACTTTGAGATTTGCTATAAAATTCCCTAGTAAGGAGACAAAATTGGTGGCATTATTATTATTGTTATTCATTTGCAGGTAGTCTCTCATTTCAACAAAACAGTTTTCTGGTTTTGTATGATATGTATTCAAAAGGAAGAGGAAAAGCAATCGGATGAACTACTCGCAACTAAAAGCAGCAGTATTCTGAGCAGGAAAAGAAAGGCTGTGCATTTGAAAGGTGCCATAAAGTGTCTCATAAACAGTGATAAAAACATACACATGTATGTGCATGCACATACTGAAAAGTATATGAATACAAACACCACTTTTTAAAGTCATCTTGTACTCTCACAAGTATATAATTGGTGAGTATACGTAACTCCCACCACAGTCAGGTAACCTCATACCAGAAAGTTAAGCAAGTATTCAAAATTCAACAACTGCTGTTAACTGTCATAGTAAGTACAGAACATCAAGTCCTGAATGTCTAAATACTGCTGGACAGTACTGAGCTCTGCACTTAACACACTGGGTGTCTGGTATGCTCCAAACTTACCATATCACATAAGCATGTAATCTTGATTCTGTTATTACAACAAAACCCCTTCATCTTTCTCCCAAGATAAGCTACAACCACAGAATTACAAAGAAGAAATACCTATATACCTTTCTCTATTTTCCTGTTCTTCAAGGGTACTTATAATTACAATACTGATGTAAAAGAATGCAGAAAGCTTTCTCTGCTGCTGCTGCTATTATAACATCATAGTGTAGCTTGAAATTACTTTCAATTCCATTCTCTGTAGCCAATTCATCCTCTTACTATTGGACTGAACAGCACTGATCTACAGAACTATTTTTGAAAGTAGAGGGTTTTTTTCTATAGTAAAGGGTCCAGAACGGAACATAAAAATCCCAAAATATGTAATTTCACTCACCTATCAGTCCATGAAGAGGCTGAATTATTAACTTTATGTTATTAGTAACTATACATTATACATTAAATATAATTAAAACCTAACACATTACTAGCTGCTGTAGGATCTTCTGCTAATAGCCCAACCTAGTAGTTTTTATTGAGAGAGGGAAAGGAGGGAGAAATAATATTTTCCATATGCCATTAGAGTAGCACACAATAAACTTATTAATTATTCCATTACAAATTACAGCAACTGTGTTAGTAACACTGGCATAAAGTAACTAACATATAAAAGCAAGCTTTTTGCAAGACAGCCACCAAGACATAACTATCTGACTGCTCTGCAGTCCACTGCAAATTGGAAACTCAAAATTCAAAGGACTCTCATAACACCTCAATGAAAACTGCCCCAGGCACTTTTGTCGAATAATTTTAAACTATTTCATTTAATGTTCACAGTCATAAAACTATATTACGTGTGACTTAATAAATCTGCCAGCACCACACTATGCTCTTTTCTTCACTGCATAACGAGCAAAAGGTTTTTAATTAGCAACTCAAGCCTGACATAGCCACTCCACTAGAAGAGTGAAAGGTTAAAGGCGTTGCCCATCAAGTGGAACAGGAAAACAAAGAAGCCTCTTCAGGGGGCAGTTAGATACATACTTACCTATTATTGTGGATCGCAAATGTCCTATGTGAAACTTTTTGGCAATATTAGGGGAGCTGTAATAGATTTTCATAAATAATGTTAGTTCAATGTGCAAGACTGCCAGATAGCCAAGTCAAACAAATTCAACTCCTGCATGTAGCAGAAGAACTGAAATAAAACCACCATTTTCAATTTTCCCTTAAAATTCTCTGATTAACTTCTGCTTTACATAGCAAATTTACCTATCCCACCAGCTTTTCCTCCAGTATCAGTTAAGAACCAGAGTTGTAGGGAAAAAAATCCCACAAATAACCCCACAACAAAAGAACCTCCCAAACCCCAACTATACTAGCGACAAAGGACTTACACTACCTTCTCACTTTTTCCATGTTTTGGACATACGGGTCATTCTCCCCACACCCTTATTAGGGATATATCTAATATCAGGACAGGTACTGTGTATTATATCGTGTACAAGAACCAGTAACTAAAAATTACATGATCTTCTACCAACAATGCCCCCACACCAAAGAAAAAACACCCCACAACTGTACGTACAATTGTTTGCCCCAGATAACAAAATGGAAGCTCAGCTATGCAAATCCACCCTCCAAATTAAAAAGTGCTCACTTTCTGTGACTACGGAAGTCTGCAAAGGGAGTATAAGTGAACAAAAATATTTTTACATAAAGAGATCAGTCAGCCACTTTTCATTCCATGAGCAGGTGACCGTAAACAAAACTGCACCGGACAGTAATTTTGGGGCCAGCAACTGAGAAGATTTAGCAAGACAAATGGACAAATGCCTGGCTGCTTTCCCAAGCCAGAGAGGAATGTATTAAGGGGAAAAAAGAAATGGGTTAGTGGCTGAAAATTCAGGTCATGTTTCTTGATAACAAAATAAAGGGAATCTACTGAAAAACTGAGTGCTATTATGCACTTAATGAGAATATTCTTAGTTCAGGACACTGTGAGACATGAACTCTTTAAATACCAAAAAAGTATTCTAGGAGAAAGCCTTGATTTCCTAAATATAAGTTATATTCTACTTGTATCAAATACAGCTGAATATAACACTGTAAATACGGTTTCATTTCACAGGCATCATACATTACAGCAATGAATATCAATCAGCAGACAAGGCAGTTTCCTCAAAGGACTCATCACATGTCCTTACCTGAACTCAATTACTGCTTTTTGTTTAGGCACTGTAGAGAAAAGTTCACTTTTTACTCCATACTCTGAGCCATCTTTCAACACCTGCTGCAACACAGTCTAAACCACAAGGAAGATTGAAAAACTATCATTTAAAACTAGAAAATATTTTTCAACAACAGAAAGCTTTATCAGGAAAACTGTTTCCCAATCACACAAGAGACTGATCCCACAGCCTTTATTCACAATAGCAATTAGATGGCTGATCTGCCAAGCAAGCAAGATCACCTGTGCAGATGAAAATGCCCCTATCTTTTGAAAGCTGTATCTGATCAGTTAAAAAAGTTGGAGAAATTATAGGCAGAGGTTTTGGTGAAAATCCAAGCTTTAAAATTCTTCTACTTACAGATACTGAACATTAAAAAAAAAAAAAACAAAAAAAAAAAAACGGGAATAGGAACAGCACACGTTTAAAAAACTTTAACTCTGTTCTTATTACAGTACCAAAGAAGGTAAGCTAGACAAACACATAAATCATCATATCTACCCATAGACCTGTTCTTACCAGTGAAAGTTACAGCTAGGTCTTATAACCTACTCTCTCCTCAGTGACATAATACAAAATTACGTGTCCTAATTCCACACTTTTTCCAGCAAAACTCCACTAGGCCAGACATACAGTTTTGCTTGAATCAATAAACTGTCTAGAATTCCTACAAGATAAAGCACCTTGTAAAACCCATGAACAAAAATTTACCACTGAAACTACTCTTGCAGTGGAATAGGTGGCTGTTATATTCTTACCAAGATAAGCTGATTATAAATAGCTAAAGAAAAACTTAAATGGATTATCATTAAATGATTATCAGTGAATGGTAGACATATTGTTTTCTCATAAGGGTAAACTTTTGTAAGGCTCATTCCAAATCCTAGACCTGTATAACAAGACATCTAAGGGATCCTTGAGAACTTAAAAAAGACAGTCTTATATAGAAAATACCTTTCTAAAACAACAGTAAATACCTATAGTTTTAGACTAATATATTTTTACTTTAATGCACCTGAAATACAGTACTCACCTTTGCTAATAATTCCCTGTTTATCGTGAAGTTCACTGTTCCTGGACCAGTACTGATTTCACTCACTACAGCATCACATTTTAGCTAAAGGAACAAAGCAAAAGAAATTGCATGAAAACTGGTAAACTGGAAAACTGTAATTCAATACACTATAAAAATTAATTTAATCCACTTACATTAAATGTTATTTATTGGTTTGTACCAATCACATATAGGCTTATACTAATGTTCTTCTTTACTGTTACAATTGCTCTTCCATGTAAAGATGTAGGGCTAAATGTCCCAGATCTATTTAATAAGCCACAAACAATAAAGGAGAGACAACTTGCAGCTTTCTGAACACTGGGAACAGCAGCCGGTTTTAAAGTGACAGACTAGACACAGGGAAAAACAATGTTACTGTATGGTAACAGTCATTGGAACAGATTGCCTAGGGAAGATGTCAAATCCTTGGAAGCTTTTAACACCTGACAGGATTTCAAAAGCCCTCAGCAACCTCACCTGAAAATCCTCAACAACCTGCACTAAGGAGGAGATGGCAACAGATACCTTCTTGAGGTCCATTCCAAACTGAATTATTTTATGGCTCTAGATCATCTCTAAGTTGTTTTATAACTTTTGGTTGTACATCTGGGATTTGAAAGTCTGACCTATCTGTCCCACAAACGGGCTATATTTATCTGCTGCCATTCTAGTGCTGGATTTTGCAGTCTTTGGCTTAGAAGCCACTGCATACTCAATTTCTTTCTCAAGTGTTGGGCAACATTACAGACCACAGCATACCCTTTAGAGATACCTTCCTGACTTCAACAGTATTATTTACTTTCAAACTATTTGAAAACAATAATTTCACAAGAAATTTAACTAAAACCACTTCTCAAATTCCTTGTGAAGATTCTGTGTACAGTTACAATAGGTGCAATTATTCAACTACTCTGACGCAAACAGATGCATTGGAGAAAGAAGACTATTTACCATACGATGCCTGTTAACATCTGTAAGTTCATTATTGCATAAATGTATGATTCAAATGCATTAGCATACCCTTTCAGCTAGCTTCTGAGCTTGAAGATGAAGGTCTTGTGCTATGCTCTCACTAGAACTGTCTTCTGTTACAGAAGCAACAGAAAGCTGGAAATCAGCAACATGCCTGAAAAACAAAAGAACATACCAAAAACCCTGTTGAACCGAGCTTACTTGCCAGACACAGATACCTGAAAGTTCACTATGTTTAGAAAGCTGAGATAGAAGGTCAAATATTACCTTTGCTCCAATACAAACAGAAAGTAGATATGATGAGAACACCATCTCAGAATAAACAACAGTTATGCTGGTGCATAAATGCAATTTATTTGCTAACATCATTAAAACTCTCAAGCAGGACACTGAAAAAAAACCTTGTAACTTTACATTGGTTCTAAGCAGTTTCACATTCAGATCATTAATGCTGAAACATTTGCCATTCAAGCACTGCCCGACTTTCAGCACTTATATTTATTTCAAGCTTGCTTGCTTGAAAAAATACAGCTATTTTATTAAATTTATCTTTTTCTATTTGGATTGGCATATTAGCTTAGGTTTGTTTTTTTTCTGAATTTCCTTCCCCTATGTCCTGTTAAGCTCTTGCAATAATAAACACAACAATAAAATATGACATTATAAGATAAAATGCGAACGTTACCGTTTTTTGGAGACAGGAACTGCAGATATGGACTTTATTAAATTTTCTGGTGGTAGATCCAAAACCTTTGAAAGCTAAATTTGAAATAAAGAACAAAGTGGCTTCAGCAAAAAAAAAAGATCCAAGAAAAACGCTGCTCCCTGTTTAAATGCTCATGGGGGATGTATTATTTACATTTGAAATCAAGTTTCAACCCCAGTAAAAAGGCAAACACTTATCCACTGTTATAAACAATACAATATGCAATACAGACCGAATAAAAGTTAAAGGAACCTTAGAGAAGCAAGACAAAACACCACGTAGGGCTTTTTGCTTGTTTATTTACTTTTCCCCATCAAGGATCCCAACAAACCCGCGTTTGCCTTTACGAACTTATCTAGTCTCTACTCCTTACTTGGCTCATCCCGCGCCCAGTAAGCGGGGGACAAGAAGACCCAGACCATGCGAGGGCCTCACTAATTAAGCTACTAAAGGCTGGCTTCTTGCCAAGGGAACGAGTCTCCGGAACTCACGGGTTTAAACCCGCTGGGCGGTGGAAGCCCGGTGTGGGGCTGGTGGCGTGTGAGGCCGCCAGCGGACAGCGGCCGCCCGAGAGGGCCGGAGCGCGGCAGCGATAGGAAGCCCACACCGAGCCCCTGTGACAGCGGCCCGGACTCACTATAAGACTCCTGGAGTGTGTGTGTGTGTGTAGGGGGGTGTTTGGTTAAGGGCGTGAAGGGGATGTCTCGGTTATGGCGCACCCCTCCTCCGCGCAAGGTGCGGGAGGGAGCGGCATACCTGGGAAGCGATGCTCCTCCGAAAGGAACAAGCCGCCATAGTTACGCCTCCAAGCGGAAGGTCGCGGCTATCCCTTCCCCACCCGTTTCCGCCCGCCTAGGGGCGGGCTGGGTCGTACCATTCTCAGGACAGGGGTGGTAGAGGAAAGGAAAGCGCATTGGTCCTCGTTTGCGCGGAGGAGGCGCGCAGAGGCAGAGGGGGCTGTCTCACTGTGCCGGGGTAGCGTTCCGCTGGGAAGCACGGGGGCGTTCCGAAGGTGCGCGTGCGCTTCCTGTTCTGTTGGTGGCGGGGCGGTGCGTCCGGTACCGTGGGTGTTTGTGGCGCGAGAGGAGCGACATGAGCACGTGTTCCGTCTCCAAGGTGAGGGGAAGGCGGAAAGGAAAGAAGAGGGGAAAAGGGAAAGATGGGGCATTCTCTGTCGTGGCTCCGGGAGCACGGGGCGGCCTTCGGGTTCGCTCCTGCCCTTGGCACTGCACCGGGCCGAGCCGAGCACCATGAGGAAGAGTGCGGCTGTGCGGGTACTGAAGGGGAGCTACCCTGTCCCTTTGTCGCGATCTGAGATTGTTCCCTCTCCCTTTCCTCATCCGCTGCTCTCAATCCCTGTGCCCAGGCTCCCGTCTGCCCCATCCCCTGCGGTGTCAAGTCTTGGTGGCTCTTCATCCGTGCCCTGGTGCCCGCTCGGTCCCGTTTTACCTTTTTTCTCCTCGCAGCAGACAGTCAGCCCCTCCTGCCCTGCTCGTCTGTCCTGTTAGCACACTAAACCCGCTCGTACTCGAAGTAAACCTCACAGCAGTGCTGTGGCTGTAGGTATTGTCACTTTTGGCTCAAGTCTGTTGGCATTGCTTGCTGCCACTTTGAAACACTGATTGCATCTCTCCTCGGAACTAATGGAGAAATAAAAGCAGAAGTGCTGTTACTCACAAGTAATGTTAAATATCTATTATTGCTTTGATATTTATGAGCTGAAGGCTTTTGTCTGGCCTGTAGTTGGGGGAAGCTCATAATTTG
>JANHGB010054529.1:0-14271 GCA_026283785.1 Coracopsis vasa
GTTTAAAGAACTACACAGTTTTTTAAGGAGGGAAAAATCTCACTTTTCCATATGCATGAAATGAAAGTATGAAATGCAAATAAAATCCATTAAAGTTGTTTTTTCAGTTAAGGAGGATGAGGATTATCTGAGGGCTAAACTTATAATGACCAAAGCCTCAAAATATAATTATTTTTTTCCCTGAAACTTCCATCTCTGTAAATCAACTGATTCCATTAGTGTCTCAAACTCTACTTGAAAAAAAGGAGATACAAACCCAAAATACTTCAAGCATTCCACATAATATCAAAGAAATCTTGTAACTTTGACATGATTTTTTTTAACATTTCCAGAAAGCATGAGGATTCTTATATAAATAATAATCCAATTAAAACACTAAAGTTTTAAAAGAATAAACTTAGAATTCATTTTAGATCTGTCATGTAAGTTCGTATCTCTTAGTTTTAACACAGTGAAGTTAAGATATTTGGACTTAACGAATACATTGATAAAATGCTATATATATAATTATTTCAGTTATTACAGATATTATACTGACAAGGAAAAGGGAAGTATCAAGATAAAAATACAGACCTACCTGAATTTAATCTCTTCTATCTTTTTTAATGAAGCATGTCCCAAAATGCTTCCTGATAGTTAAGCAACACCAGTAGAGTGCTAGTGAATTAAAGAGAAAGGGAAATTAAAAGGTATAAGGAAAGGAAAGGAACAAGCTACAATAGAAACTAACTGGAGTAGACAAGAAAAAAGGAAGCTTTTGCCTAATATCCGGAAATACAGAATATAGAAACAAAGTCTGAACATAGCAGTGGCAAGATTGTTTTGGAAACACACACACACAAAAAGTCTGTCCTGGGTGAATCTAGAGTGATAAGAGCAAGTGAGATTTGTATGGATGGTGGAGAAATCCACAGAGCAGCATTTTGACTTTTAGTACTTATTTTTTAACAATAATAAATGAAGTTCAGCAAAATGAAATCCCTCCATTAAAAGAGAAAGGCTCTTTAACAAAGAAAGAGGTGAGCAGGCCTGTTGGAGAATGGGTGAGGCTGCGCATCAGAATTCAGCCTCAAAGGAATACTTAAGAGTTACTTGTTTTCTTATCTGAGTCTCCTCTGAGATGTTAGTGCATCCAATGCATTTTAAAATTTGACGGATTTCTGTGGGCCTTATCTTCTTTGTTCTGGTCGTGCTTTGCCCTTCTGCTTTCCTTTGATCACTGCTTAGGATCAGTTTTGTGTAACGCTACTAGGGCAGGGCACATTGTCTGCCTTGCTAGTCGATGACCCAGCTAGAGTGGTACAAGGACAATTACATGGACAAGAGTTTGTCTAGCATCAAGAGATGCTGGATGAACAGGTTTATCATAATTTATGAACTTTCAGAAAGCCTTGAAATCTTCCTGCTCCAGTAGTGTATCCAGACTTTCAGCGTGTAATCTGCTTGGTTCATGATTTTGGCATCATCAAGTGGGCATAGAGCTTGAGTGACATCCCAGAGGAAAACAACATGCTCTCCCTATATGCCAAAGGTGGATTTAGTGGACGACCTAAGCCTGTTTGGAGTAATATTATCAAGCTGTCCACTCTTCATTCATTCTTATGACAGAGAAAGATTTTCATCAGTACCCATCAGCAATGCCTGATTTTACTGATGGATTTTGTATTGAAAGACACATGCAAACCTTCTGAAAACTTCAGAAACAAGAACCTGTGAAGGTTCTAAACTGCTGACTGAAGACACAAGAGTACAGCCAGGGGAAAGATTAGTCATTATTTGCCATGTTTTTTATACACTTTCCCCAAACATCTGTTATAGGTCACTGTCAGAAACAGGTTATTTTGTTACAGACTTTTAGTGTGACCCAGGATGACAGATTTTACTTTCTGGCTAACAGCATTAATCCAGCATCACCCACACAACTCTTATAAATCCTCTTACCTGTTCTTCAGCTCTTACTTACCAGAGCCCCAAGAATGGGGACACTACAAAGAAAATTCTTCTTTCAGGTGCAGTTCAAATCTATCCCAGTCTATCAGGGTATCATTCATTCTCCTTTAAGCCCAGCCTTACCTGTTGCCACTCCCTTTCTCTGATCCAGAGAATTTTACTGAAAGCATAGCTGATTGAAACCTAGAGTAAGGAACAAGAGAGTTATACTATCTACAAAGAAGTACAGAAAGGCTTGCATAGCATCACATCACAAAGTGTGTCAATTCCCATGTTGTTATCATTGCATTATTCAAAAGAAGATAATTCTTTCCCTTAAAAAAGAAAAAATAAAAAAAATAAAACCAAACAAGAAAACACCAAAAAAAACAGAGAAATGTATTACTTTTCAGCATGCCAAAACCATGTACTAAAGACAGGAAAGAGAACACATTCCTAATCTTGCAACGTTTATGAGGGTACAACATGTATTTTCATATTGAATAAGAGTTAAGTTTGCATCCAAGGCTTATTGCTGAATCTCTGTCAGGATGTTTTGAAGCATGTGTCTTGTGGGCATAAAGCTGTGTTCCGTAAAATTGGTGAGGCAAAGTGGGTTAGTGCATTTCCTCAGATTTCAGTTGTTATCACCTAATTTCACTTAGCTCCAGTCCTTTCAGTTGCTGGCACCACAGATGCATGGCATATACGAGCTGTAGTTTGCAACTCCGATTACTGATACGCAGATCTCCAAACATGCATGAACACAGAAGAGAGACCCCCTCACCCAGGAAAAGTTTGAAGTGGAGTTTAATGCAAAGACAGGACAGATTGCACTGATCACAACCAGACAAGCACACTGATGAGCAATTGGTTTACAAACCACTTGTTCTTCTGATGTCTTCTCCCTATTTTTTCCTATCTTTGGTTACTCCCCTAAGCATCCCATAATAAGTTGTGCGCAATTGCAAAATGCTTTTCCCTTGCATCCCATGTGTCCCACATCCCTTAGGCAGTAACGTCTCCCAGTCAGAAGGTGGTCTGGAGAGCTGTTCCTGGTGACCTCTGGGGCTGGTTTCAGGCTGGGACATGGCTCTCCTGTGACAGTCCTGGGAGGGGCTAGAGCACGGTGTTTTTTCTCTGTACTACTTTGTGTGTGTGAAGATTAGCCAGAGAGTTTTCCAAGAAAAGGTTATTTCTCTCTAGTCCTAGTGGATTGATAGTCCTGGTAGACAGAGAGAGACCAGACTTAGCTCTGCACATAAATACTTTCTTCAGTAATTTTCATAGCTAGTGGTTTACAAAAAACCTCCACCATTTCAAACACATCATTAAGAAAGTATACATGTCCTCTTTTTTGTGTAATCCATACAGGGATCCCTTTAATCAGGCAGTCCTCTCCCCAGCATAAGAGTAGATTCTTTTCCCAAGAGGCAACTAATGAAGTATGTTTGAGTGAAAGTCCAAATAGTTTCTTGTTACCTCTTTCAGAGATCTGGCTGCTGCTATAGACCGAATGAATAAGCATAGCTGTGATACCATGATTTATGTGGTAAGTAATTCTAGATTGACCGAATGCTTTCGAGCTTGACTCTCCAATAATCCAGGGGGGCTCTCGCTTGCAATGTGACTTCAGCACATGGTATTTTTGGCAGGGCAGGGAAATAGATGCCCTCACTGCCCAGCAGCTGTGCCTCAGCGTGGCAGTGTTCCTTGGTTCTGTTTCAGTTCACAATGGATGCACAAAATGGTTGAAAAATCAGCTCTGGAGTTACTCTCTGTTATAAAAATTCATTGCAATTGCTGTTAAAGAAACTTTCACTCAATTGACACTCCATATAAAATGTTGTAATTAATATTTAACAAGTGAGGAAAAGCTGTTAGTGTTACAAAGGCTTGTAAAACATTAATTTAGAAAGTAATGATCTAAAATGAATCTAAATCTGAAGTCCTAATATCTTATCTGAAATGTAAATTTTTATGGCTTTGAACAGCGCCTTGATTTCATGATGTAGAAATTGTGCATAAAGTGCAGCTTAATCAATCTGGACAGAGAAGCAGTTGTAGATAGAGAATCTGTTTATGTTTCTCAGTTTGATTTTATTTGCTTTTTAATAATTCCAACAGTTATCAGTAATCAGAATCATAGAATGGTTACGGTTGGAAAGGACCTTAAGATCATCTAGTTCCAAGCCCCCTGCCATAGGCAGGGACACCTCACCCTGTGAATTCACACAATGTGAATGAATAGCAGGTTTACCTCCTCATTTGTGTGAAACTCTTTTTTGCTCTAGTTACCAAGGATGTATCACACAATGCTTTTACATCTTCTTTTTCCCAGATTTAGAAAAAAAACGTATTTTGAAAACCATGTTCTTTTAGGTGAAGTCAGTTACTAACATGGAAAAGAATGCATCTTGTTTGTGGTGTGTTTGGTAATGCCCATGTATCTTGTCTGGTACAGCTTTTTCAAAAGCAGTATAATGTGGCAGATACCATGATTCAGGAGAGGAGGAGAGATCAGTAACCATAAAATTACATACACGGATAGTTTAACATGTGACTTTTAGTTAAGTTACATTCTTCTTTTTATTTTCAGTCTTCAGGAAGTTTCCAGTAGCTTACCATTCCCACATGTGGTCATAGAGCAGGGATATTTTGGGGGGGGAGTTGCTTGGGTTTGGTGGGACGTTTTTTGCCTCTACTGACTGAAATGTTCACTGGCATCAGAGAGCAGTGTGGCTGTGAAAGTGCAATGCATTGGGAGTTAAGGAGACTGTTTCCTGTGTAGTTCACCTGGGTAGGTAATTATTTGTATTGGTTATACCATGAGGTAGTAGGGACAAAGGTAGAAGGAACAGTTAGAAAGAAAGAAAATAGTTGGGTAGGTGTTCTGCGCAAATGAGGATGTGGGCTGAATGGAGTGAGCCAGTGTGGAAGCAATAGTCTTGAGTTGGCTGGTTGCTTATAGTTGAATGCCAGTAACTGTTTACTTCCTTGCCTGGGCCTCTTTGATCTGCTCCCAGTCCAACTGGATACGCAGCAAAATGGGACTGTGATGCAAACAATGTGTCCGTTACTATCAATGTCTCATTCCAGTTGGGAATGATAGATTAGCCTGTCTAGTCCAGTTTCTCTTAACCTTGCATAGGTTACAGAGGTGGTTTTATGACACTGTTAGTACTTTTATGACTTCTGGCTTTCTGAGAGCTGAGAATGTGGGTCATAAAATGAGAGGGCAATAATATAAACTGTCAGGAGAGCCTGTTGGACAGAACTGTGGAACTGCCACCTGGCTGAGCTTTGCTGCTGTTCTGTGGCACTACTTTGTCCTGGGTTAGGACTTCATGGGTGTAAGTGAAAACACCAGTGACTTTAGTCTTTAATTATTAAATACAAATACATTTCAGAATCCTGATCTTGTTACAAGGAAATTAGATAGAGGTTCTTGAGTCTTACTTCGTAAGATCATCTTATTTTCATCAGATCCACTTGTTTAAAAGAACATCAGACTGGTTTCTTAGTTGTGATGCTGTGAATCAGTGCATTCAGTAATTTATATTAAAAAAAATCTGACTTGTTTCATAAAAAAATGCAGTGATACAGCAAAATCCTAAAAATATTTTAAAATGGGTGACATGTATTATTAAAGAGGTACTAAGATTCCATTGAATGTTGCACTCCAAGCAGACGAAAACACTTATGTATATGCAGAATTAAATATAATCCACACTGTCAGACTGCAAACTGCTCCCCTCAATAATAGTTTTTGAAAAAGTAAATTACTTTTCTAATCAGATGCAAAATCCTTTTGCCATAGATTCCAGCTGTTGCACTTTCCAAGTCTACCCTGTATTCATAGGTCTTAATTCTGCTTGCAGTAACTTACTTGCACAGTTTCTGTGGTGTTATGTGTTTGTATGTTGAAAGCTAATCCTTATCAAATTTCTGATATGCACCTATTCTATTCCTTAGACAGATAAAAGTCAAAGCAGTCACTTTCAACACTTGTTCCAAATACTGAAGCTTATGGGTTATGACTGGACAGAAAGGTATGTACTTATGAGTCTTATTGGTATACCTTTTTTCTGTTTAAGAATGGGTAATATGTACATTGGAATTTCAGAGTGCTTTTTTGTCCACCTAACCCTGTGCTGTAGCACACATCATGTAGGCAATTTGAATGAAACTAAGCTGCAAGGTGTGCTGCTGTTGTGCAAATTATGAACCTTAGAGTACAAGCAGACGTTTGGCCTGTAGGACCCAACTAAAGCAATAAGGAGGAAAAAAAGCCATCAGAAAACAAACCCTCAGGATTGTGTACAATGTGACACCAGCCTTCTCATTCCATACCTCTGGTCTGCTTTAACTGTGAAGCTCTGGCTGCAAAAACCAGCCCTATCTCTCATTTCACAGGTCTTTCTTAACTGCTCTATGTGAAAAAGAGAAACAATCTTTCAGAGACCTTACGGCATAGCTTCTGGGGTATTGTGTGATCATATATTAAATTATTACTTCTTAAAGTATGGTATTTTAGCAGCAATTTGAGTTTGAGTCAAGCTTCAGGCTTGAAATATTTATTGCAGGGAAATGTATCCCTGCTGTTACTCACTGTATTTACTGGCCTTGTTAGCAATCTGAGCAAAGGTCAGTCATGGATCTGCAGACTAAATCATATTCCTCTCTGATAGACTGCATGTTTTTGTGGTTAAATACAGGATTTTAGCTTTCAGGAATATTAGTCTGCCTCCTTTCTCAGTGCTTAAAGTTGCACTAAAATTACCCTGGGTTATGGATCCAGAATAATGCTTGGGGTTACTGTGAGCAGGAGCAATGGAAGTTTTATTATTAGCAATGATTAATTACACTTTTAGCTTAATGTGCCCACAATAGAATTATTATGACTCCCTTTCTTATCTTATAAACAGATCTGTGTTGCCACAGTAATTTGATCTGTCTACATCCTGCCTCTCCTCAGTTTATTGCAATTTATTGCATGGAGTCCTCTGTATTAAACCTAGTAGCAAAAGAGGTTCCCGAGAGCACACAAATGACCAGGTTATCATAATTCTGATCTTAATTATAAGTATGGAACTTTGGTTGCTGAAATGCAAGTTACTGATTCTATCACTAAGCTTCCCACGTCGCAGCACTATTTATTCAGCTGCTATTGCTGTTTCCTGGTAGAGAATCCAGCTCCGAACAAACACACTGCAAACATTTCTCTTGATTAAAATGTAATTTTAGGTCCTGCTGCTTTTCACCACAGGTGCCAGCATGTGTCTTTTGGTCTAGTGCAAGGGATGAAGACTCGGAGAGGAGAAGTAGTTTTCCTCGAAGATGTTTTAAATGAAGTTCGCTCAAGGATGTTACAAAACATGGCTTCTGCAAAAAGTTAGCTACTTCAGGTCTTATTAACTTCTTTTCTGTGTTGATCAAAACTATGTCTTCTTTTCTACCCTTCACTTTTTCCTGTCTCAAACTAATGGCAGTGATATGGTCTGTGCACTTTCTGTATCTTCCACAATATAAGCAGTGTTAAAATAATCCTTTGCTACTCTGTGAACTTCCCTAAATTACAGATTTGCAAATTCTAATATCCAGTGGCATTATTCCATCATGCTTTTGCACAGTGAAGGATGTACCTACCTTTAGGGGACAACAGTTGCTTTTTTTCTGGAGGGACAAACTAGTCAATAGTGTGGTTGGGGCTGGAGTTCAGGGAGCAGTCAGATTTCATCCAAAGGATTTGTAGCTCTGACAGTTTTCTCTGGCAAGACTGTCTGTAGCTTGTCTGCAACTAGTGCCTTGTCATCTTCCCAGCCTCAGGACTATTTCTGGAGTGCCCAGGAGGTCGCTGCTCTGCAGTACAACCTGCTGAAGGGGGTGTTCGCTTGCACCTGGGACTGTGGCTCTAGAGCCGTTTTCTCCTAACACAGTAAAGATTCAAGCAGTTCCCAGTAAAATGCTGCCCCCTCTTGTCCTTTCTGGAGTTACTGAATGTGCTGAATGAGCTGAACAGGTTAAGTAGTGTGCATCTTTGTTGTTCTGCCTCCTCTGCTTTTTTAATCCAGATAATTTTGCTTGTAGAGTGGACAAGGGGAAGGCAGGCAGGCGGAATGATACAAAGGTGACCACCCCGTATTCAAACCAGTTTTACTGTAGAGAGAAATGGAGCTTAGAACTTCAGTTTAAAGGTTAGTAGCATAGCTGAGTGCAAAGCGAACTTACTTTACTGACATAGCAGAGGTGCAGACCCACATTCCATTGCACAACTAGTAGGCAAAAGAACAGCTAAAAGAAGTGATGTGTTCAGGTGGCACTGTAGCATTAACCAAAGCTTATCCATTAGCTCCTAAATTCTACCTGTGCTTGTAGAAATTCTCCCCTTACATTTGAATTCCTGCCTTACTTCCCGTTTCCTAAATTAGAAATGGTAAATCTTGAGGAAAGGCTGAGAGAATAGCCAGTCTGAGACTTCTCAGGGCTATGAACTGTCCCCACATACTTTTTCCCCTCTACTCCTCTCTCGTGAGACCACACCTGAAGTCCTGTGTCCAGCTCTGGGGCCAACAATTCAAGAGGGACGTGTTGAAGTAAGTCCGGAGGAGGCCACAAAGACAATCAAGAGGGCTGGAGCACCTCTCCTGTGAAGACAGGCTGAGAGTTGAGCTTGTTCAGCCTGGTGAAGAGGAGGCTCTGAGGAGCCTTTCATTATATGAAGGGAGCTTATGAGAAAAATGGAGAAAGACTTTATTACCAGGGCCCATAGTGATAGGACAATGGACAATAGTTTCAAACTGAGATTTAGATTGGAAGGAAGAAGTTCTTCCCTGTGAGGGTGGTGAGGCCCTGGTGCAGGTTGCCCAGAGAAGCTGTGGCTGCTTCATCCCTGGCAGTGTTCAAGGCCAGGTTGTACAGGACTTTGAGCAACCTGGTCTAGTGGGAGGTGTCCCTGCCCGTGGCAGGAGGTTGGAACCAGATGATCTTTAAGGTCTCTTCCAACACAAACCATTCTATGGTTCAGTTCAGATTCTCTGAGTATAAACAGTTTAAGTATCTATGGTGGATGGTGTGCATACTCCCTAAATGATACCCAAATGCTCCATTAGCCATTTCTTTGACTGTATCCACATCAATTGGAGATGTTTTCTATCAATTTGTAAACAAAATCTGAATTGCCCTGTCATTCTTTTCCTGATGTTAGAGATTGTCTGTCTCAATTGTGAAGAGGAATTAAGTGTAGTCTATCCTGTTGTAATGAACCCTTCCAACATTACAACATGCATTACACATACTAGGAGAAGTGGAAAAAAGCCTATCTGAAACAGCTGTATCGCAGCTTTTAAGAAGGATTTATATCCTGGACTATTTGCTCTATGCGTCCTGACAATTTCTAAATTGCTGGTTCGCAGTTATGGAAGATCTGCTGTCTTATTGGCATCTCCAATCTGAGCAAGGGAGCTATTATGCCGCTACAGACTTCTGATTCATTTTTCTCTCTCTTCAGCAACCAAAGAGATAGAAGACCCTATAGAGACAGCAGAGAAAGTTGGCCTTGCAGCACTAATAATTCAGGTGAGTCTGAGTTGCTTCCCGAGGTGTTTGCATTTTCTGTGAAAAGTTCAAAATGGAGATGGAGAACCATATCTAGGTGATGCTAATTTATTTTCCCAGGACTTCCGGGGCCTTCTGTCATCTGATTATCAGTTTAGCTGGGACCGAGCTCTTCAAAGTCGTGGAGATACAGGTGTGTTCTTGCAGTACACCCATGCCAGACTCCATAGGTAAGAGGAGCATTTGTGTGCAGAAGTACAGTTTGACATACGTTTTAACCTTATTAACTTCTTTGTCAATTGGTAGTGTTAACTCCTTCCCTAAATATGATACATACTTACTCTGCAGCAGAGGTGTAAGTTTATTATAGGAATCACTGAGACTTTCCAGAAGAGCAAACCAATTAAAATGAAATTTCTACCTCATTTCCACAGGGTTGACATAAGTGTCCATGTACTTCCTCAGTTCTAGGGACAGCCTCTCTGTGTGCTTGGTGTCAGTGATGAAGAATGGTCACCCTAGGATTAAAGAAACTGATTTAAAAAACAGAATGCCCGTACTTGTAAGATATACCACATCACAGAACTTAGATGGTTTAGGCTACTACTGTAGCTAGTGGGGTTTTTTTTTGATCACTGTTATTTCTCACTGTTGTAACCAAGTTGTTTTGACTCGGGTCAAACACCTGACATATTTAATTATTTCTAAAAAGAATTTCAGAAGAGTCCAGTTTGAACAGTTGTATCGATTACAGGGATCTGTCAGAGCATTTCTAATGCAGACATTGATATGGGTTTTCATAAAAGCATGTAAGGTACCTTCCTGTATCGGGCCAAAGGCCTGTACCAGCCTGGTATTCTATTTGAGGCAATGGTAACAGAAGATAGTATTCAGGGAGAACATGCAAGCGTGATCACTCTCTATAGTCCATTCCTCTTCTACTCCCTTATTGTCTAGGTATTGATGGTGCTGGGGTATCGTTACTGGGGTATCGGTGGCCTCCCTAGTCTTTTCAGCATCAGCTTCTGGACCATGCAGATCTCTAATCCTGTTGATCCTGAATGGCTAGCTCAAATTTTGTTATCTTGGGTTGAAGTCAGCCAGTTTGTCTCAGTGTTCTATGCAGCTTGAGAAGATGCCTACCCTTTCTCCTTAAAAAATACAAATTACTGTTTTTCTTCTCCAGCTTTGCTAACAAGAGCTTTTCATCCAATATTTGTTTTTTTGTTCTTACATTTTAGTTTAGAACAGATGCATGGGAATAAGCAGCTAACTGATGTTAACGTGGCGTGCTTGCAAGAGCCAGATGCCATCTCTGTTCTTCAGCATCTTCTCAGGTTTGTCTAGTTTTCTTTCCAAATACCAGGGATGAAATACCATTGTCCCTGAGACAGTGCAGAGGTTCCCCTGATTTTTGTCTCTCACATCTGTAGCACAATGCTGTAAAGGCAGGGATCTTCCCTGTTTGAACAGTGCCTACCTGGGACGTGCTGACCAGGATGAGCTGCTGAACGCACAGGCAAGAGATGTTGTAGCTTACTAACCAAGGGAATGAGGAGTGCTCCCTCCCTGCTGCCATAGCTCTTACGTGACCACTGAGCCCTCACTGTCAGACCTCACTCCCAGTTTTCCTGCAGCTTGCCTTTAAAGGAGGAAGAGGCTGGGGAAGCGAAGTTCAGCTTGGGTGTGCTGGCAGGAATAGAACCATAGAATGGTTTGGGTTGGAAAGGACCTTGATATCATCTAGTTCCCACCTCCCTGCCATGGGCAGGGACACCTCCCACTAAACCGTGTCGCCCAAGGCTCTGTCCAACCTGGCCTTGAACACCAGTGATGCTCCAGTGATGGAGCATTTACCACTTCTTTGGGCAAGCTGTTCCAGTGCCTCACCAGTCTCGCAGTAAAGAACTTCCTTACGACTTGTTACCAGTCTCCAGCTGGACATTGAGCCGTTGATCACAACTCTTTGCGTGTGGCCATCCAGCCAATTCTTTATCCGCCAAGTGATCCACCTATCAAATTGATGTCTCTCCAATTTAGAGACAAGGATGTCGTGCGTGACAGTGTCGAACGCTTTGCACAAGTCCAGGTAGACAGCGTTAACTGCTTTGCACCTGTCCATCAGTTCTGTAGCCCCATCATAGAAGGCCACCAAACTCGTCAGACAGGATTTCCCCTTAGTGAAGCCATGCTGCCTGCCACCAACCACCTCATTTTTCATGTACCATAGTATGGTTTCCAGGAGAATCTGCTCCAAGATTTTGCCAGGCACAGAGGTGAGACTGACTGCTCTGTAGTTCCCTGGGTCATCCATTTTCCCCTTCTTGAAAATGGGGGTTATATTTCCCTTTTTCCAGTTGTCAATATGTAACATGCCATGATATATAATATACTACAATATTTATACATACATGTACATATACATACATATATTTATACAATGATATATAATATACTACAGTATACAAAAATATACCGTGTGTAAGATGTACCCCAGTGTCCACAGTGTGATGATCGACAGTTTTGACAGGAAATGTTAGTAGCAGATAAATGCCTTCTCAAGCAGGTTTGGGCCTGGCTGGGATATGACACTGATTTCCACATCCTCCTTATCTGTGTTCTTGAGGCTTTCTCTTAGAAGAAAAATGGCAAAACGAACAGATGCAGTCTAGTATGCACTCTGCAAAATGCGTGTTTTATCTTAAAAAGATATCTAAAGGGGAAGTAAATTCAAAAGGCCAATGATGCTGTAGTCCATTAAAACTGGAGAAAGCAAGAGCTTTTTATAGCTGTCTTTTCCTATAAATCACCAACTTCTACTCCTTGGGAGATTGCCAATGTACAATCCAAGAATTTCTTGGCATTCCTCAAATCAAAGGAGACCTAGTTTGTATTCCCAGAATTGTGCAGAGAATATTTCTGCACCAAAGCAGCATAAGTCTCTTTTACCATTTATATTCACAAATTGGTATAGCACTATGTAGTGACACTACAGTAAATTTTATCACAGGGAACTACTGCTTCAGTGCAGTCTTTCTAGAAAAAGACCTGGTCCATAGCAAATCATTTATTTCAATCTGGTTTTGCTTCTCTGAGCAGTTTGAGCTTTCTGCACTCTTAGCAGGGTCAGAGACCACATGAGTGGTATCCCAATCACCTGCATTATTTAACAGTAGGATCAGGTTTTTGGCTTTGTTTTGAGTCATTCCCTGTAGTCCTTACTAGAACAAAGATGGGAAACAGTCCAGGGGATGGGGTGCTCCAGGGACTGCTCCCTAAAAGCTGCGTGGCTTGTGGTTTGCTTTCTTCCAGCATTGACTTGGCAGGCTTTGTGAGTCCCTACTACCATGTAAGTGGGCTGATGTGGGGCGGGGGAGGAAGGTGTTAATTGTGCCTTCCTCTGCTTTTAGTTCTACCTTGTATAAAGAAAGCCTTTTACCTGTGAGATTGAGGAGGAGCCAATTTGTAGAGTTCGTCTACTGTGAAAACATAGGAAGCTGGACTAGTGGAACCTTGCAGCTGCTGTGCAGTGGATGGATTATTTAATAATTTGATGCAGTCAAGTAGTCTATTTATAACTTTGAGAATTGTTCAGTAGTTTTCCCTGATTGTTAAAGAGCCTGAAAATAATTCCAAGATCTTAAATGATAGAACTAATTAGCCAGATGACATTGTCTCCTTGTCTAAGCAAAACTCACTTCAGAATTCTGTTAGGTTCCTAGCACCATAGAGGGCGGAAAAAAGAAAAAAAAAATATTCCTAGAAATGAGCAGTGTTTTGGGAGCTATTTTTGAAAACAACCAAAAAAGCAAGCCCAAGCAGAATTTGTGTTAGAGTTGTATGTGAATAACACTTTTGACTGCATAAATGGAGTTACTCTGATACTTTGGACTAAATCTTTCCTTATTTGATTTAAAGGGATTTAGCTCAGATTCTTAAATATCATGATTCATTGTTTGGTAGCTGTTGGAACAAAGCTATTGATATGTGAGTGACCAAATAATTTGTCATAAGTCTACTTATTGCTTATATTTGTAATTTCCCTGAAGAGGCAGACAGAATTACTCCCCAGAAAGCACATGCAAGCAGCAGGCAATATGTTGCACTCACTCTCACATGAACATAGGTTAGCATCATCCATGAGAATATTTTTGTCTTGGGAAATACCTATAGCTTTGTTACTTCCTTCAAGACAAAATCCAACTCCATTTCTCAGGTTTGACAAACACTCTGGATGACTATTTTTTTTCTCTTTTCATGTTATGTCGTCAGTATTTGTTACAAAAACTTTAAATTGCTGACTGAAAAATTAGCATTCTGTAGCTCTAAACTGAGCTCAAAAGCAGAAGTGATGATTAAAAGGTACATATAGATTCTCATGGCTACCAAACAATGAATCATGATATTTAAGAATCTGAGCTAAATCCCTTTAAATCAACATTTTCTAGTCTATTTTTAATATTCTGTTAAGTCAAAAAAAAAAAAAAAATCCAAAATCCTGTGTTCCTTCCATTTTGCGCTGTAATTTTTGATGTGTTTAGTCATTGAAGAAGTAGAAGACTTTACCGGTTCTAGAAGGAATGCTAATCACACGTGATGTACCTCTGTCGTCAAGTATTTTTTCTAAGCTAAGGGTCATGAAGGAGGTGAACAGTAAGAAGGGTAAGCCAAAATGAAAAAAGTAGTGAAATGTTTGAAGGGATTGACGACACGGACTCCGAAGAAAGATCGAAGACCTAGTTTATTCTACAAGCTCGTTTATATATCTTTTGGTTGACAAGGAAG
>JANHGB010054532.1:0-37293 GCA_026283785.1 Coracopsis vasa
CCTGGCCTTGAACACTGCCAGGGATGGGGCAGCCACAGCTTCTCTGGGCACCTGTGCCAGCGCCTCAGCACCCTCACTTTATATTTGTCTCTGTTAACGCACTGCACAAATTACCTCTTTGGAGAAGCAACCCTGATTAAATTATTACTCACATAAATTACATCTTTAAAGCAAGAGAAGCAGAAGCCAAAGAGGCTGAAAATACACACACATGCTATAAACCTGGAATAAGGGTTTTCCAGGACATCTCCCGTCAGACTTCCCTCTGTCTGGAAGAGATGCTACAGTCATGAAACCAGCATTTCAACATGTGTATAGGGAAAGCCTATACACAAAATATAGTTCAATGTCAGCTAATTCTAAGTGACATAAGCTCAATTTCTGTGAAGTACACAAGCTCGAGTGCTGCCCTGTGCTCACATCTCTCTTTGCTGATACAACCCAGTCTAAAGGCTCTTCCCAGCCCAACTGAGCTGCACCGCCCTGGCCCTGCAACCACATCCTATTGCTCAACATACCTGAAGGTTTGGTCCTTACTGGACCCACATGATTTCTGCACCTCCAAGGGAAGACACAGACTCTTCTCGAACTGCTGCAGTTCCTCAGGGTATTTCTAGATGTCCATCAGGACAGCGGCTGTGGCATTGCTCTTACCAAGCTTTGCTTTGGGGTACCCTGTGGGACTGACCAATGCTCCATCTCCCCATTGCTGATGCTTTTTCATGGAGCAGGGACTCACAGGATTGATGGCCTCACATGCAGCCAGCTCTTGAAGCACCATCACTTGTTGTGAGGGAAGCATTGTGGGCTTCAGTGTGTCTCCTAGCATGTTTGTCCTCCAGAACCATCCCTAAAGCCACCAGCCCCAGGTCCCTGCAAGGAGCGCTCGTCCTGCCCTTCCTCAAGTGTATCTGGCCTGCAGCTTCCATATCTCTGACACGCTATGCATATGGACTAATGGTACTTCATTATTAGCATTAAAAAGCGCAGGGTCTTGAGGAGGCCTTGGCACTGCCCTTCTTAAGGCAGCTCTCATTCTGGTACAATAACATGCCATATATCTCTGGTCACAGCTGCACAGATGATTTCAGCTGCCATGTGCAGCTCCTCCAGGCTAAGCATTAAAAATAAATAACTAAAAATTGACTATTATTGAAGAAAAATGAAAATCAGAATGAAACCCAGCCAGACTGCAGCGGGTTTTGGTAGCACAGTGGCCACCATGTCCTTGTGCCCGATGCACAGAGCTGCACGCATGAATACACTGCCTCTCAGCAGCGTTTCCTTGACAGCCAGTGCAAAGCGCAGTGCCAGACGTGGAGGCACTGAGATAGGGGAGCGAAGCCCCCCTGTTCCCCACATTCCTGAGGACCAACTGTTTCTCTCTGCCCACCAAAGCTGTCTCTGCAGAAGAGCCAGCGGGGAGGAGAGTCAGTAGCAATTGGGAGCCAGAGACGAGGGTCTTCCCACATAGTTCTGGGCTAACTTGAACTAAGCATCTTGGGGTGGGTCAGGGCGAGGAGCTGAAGCCCTGGCTTTGAAAAGGGTGAATCGGAGGAATTTGTATCAAAGCAGGAGCAGTCATAAGGAGGACATATGGAAGTGTCCTTTTCGGCTCACTTAAGTTACTGGAAACTGAACAGCCAAGGCCCTGATCCATCTAGAGGACCTCTTTGTAAGTGGCTTTGTTTCCAGGTGACCTGGGATTTCAGTGATTTGCAACCTCGAGGCTGTTAATATTACATGACAGCAATAACCAGGGGAAGGAAAACACAAGTGTTTGTTCTTAGATGCATGCCAGCCACTGCAGATTTAGGTGAGGAGAAAGATCATAGGGCTCAGATGAAACATCCTATACTAACACAGCCGTAAACCAGCAATTTCCTCTGTGGAGCCCAAGTCAGATCAAGGCTTGATAAAGCACCGTGTCTGAGCATAGGTTAGAGGATTTGGGAAGGGGCAGAAGCCATTTGTTAGGGTATGGAATAGTAACAATTAAATTGCTTATTACAAAGGCATATTTCAATCAGCGAACAGATACGGCTCTAATGAGTGCCATTTGCCTTCATCTCTTCTAACAGGTACAGCAGTCACGGCTCCACCAGCTCTGGATTGCTAGCTTTGGGGAGTGCTGCATTTCTAGGCCAGACCAGCCAATTGTAAACTTGTGTGTTTCATCTCAGAATAAAAAGTTATGATTGAAAAATAGCAAACCATGTAATTTTTGACAGAACTAATTCATTTGTGATTTGAAATAACATACTTTTGGATGTGAAGGCCAGCTTCTCTGGATCAATTGAATGAAGGTATCTGCCTTATTTCAAAGAGATCTGAAGAGGTAGGACTTGACAGCTCTTTGTGGCACTCTTTCCTATCTCCTTTGTATATCTAAATTACATTTATTGATATACAATGTTGACGTTTTTGTAATACTTCTGAATCTCAGAACCTTCTGTTTCAAATTCACAGTCTTCTACTTCTTAAGCTATTATTATTTTTACCAGTCCCAAGGGTGTGCTAGAGTCTCTTTGGTACAAATTAGACAGGCTTCTATGAAAAACTTACAGTTTACATAAAAGAGGTTCTCTCTTTGGCTTCCTAACTCCACCATCCCTAATGCCAATGTAGTGACAGCTTCTAGCATAGCCTCACCCAAAACGGGTCTCCACGGCATCTGGTGTTTTAGCACTGATGCTAGCCTTGTTCACAACTAGGCTCAGAGGATCTGAAATGGTGCTAGAAACAGCAGCAATGTTCCCCAAGAGGGAAAAAAAAGCCAAATGTTGACAAGCTTGTGAATATAAACATGTCAGGGCTCTTCTGACAGCAAGGCTTTGCTCCAAGCTGGTTGCAGGCTTACCTGGAGCTTTACTGTGGGCTGGTGGCTAACCTGGGCTTAGCACCAAGTGATGGAGAGGCGGATTTGGGGAAGGCTGAGTACCAACTGATTTTGCAAGGAACAAAAACTGGGGTAGAATGATCCCTGTGTAGAGAAACTGTGGGGCAACACCAATGAGTTTTGGAGCAAAGATCAAGTCACAGGCAAAAAGGCTGAATGATAGAGAGGAGGGTGGTGGGAAGAAACCGAGGAAGACTGGAGGCAGAAGAGTGTGAAAACTTGCTAGAGCAAGGCTTGGAAAACATGACAGATCAAGTGTGAAGAGTAGCTAGGAAGCCCAAAAGAGACAGAGGATATAACCTTAATTATCACGTCCATGGGACTAATTTTGTGTTAATAACATGAACAAGACAGGCAGAGAAAAGGAAATCGGGGTGTAAACGATGTGATGTGCCACAGGTAATACAAAGATAACCTAATGTGGCATTGCATGCAGCAGTTTCTGTGACTTGGTTCAGGGCACTTGTTTTGATGTTTCCCTGTTAAGAAGGGGAAGTTTGATGTAACTTGACATCCCCTGGATGTGATAATCCCAAGTCTGTGATCTTTGCTTGCACTTAACACTTCTCTCTTCAAAGGAAAGCCAGATCCTCCACCCTTTTCCTTACAGGAAGCTGCCCAAAGGCAGTGCAAGCGATGGATCAGTGTTGGAGAGCACTGGATGAACGCACTTGGCATTCTGGACATGCCATGTCTGTGTTGCTCCCCTAACACAACACCAATTCACCTCCAGAACCTCCTGCAAACCCTCACCTGCACCAGACTCTCAATTACTCACACCAGAAGCAAGGTTTCTGAATGCACAACTGATTTTGTAACAGGGGTGGGACGTTTGTGGAGGAGGACAGAAACAGGACACTGATCTGAGACGTCATGACTGGAACAAGGCTGCAAGGAGAAAGATTCCTTGTGGCCCAAGGAAAGCAGGGAGCTTGACAGGGAATAAACAACAACAGCAGGCTTCTTTTTGGATAATACACTTGGACTGGATATAATGCTAAGCACATCCCACACTCCAGGTCTATCTTCTCATTAGGGCAACAGCAGCTTTGTGTCCAGTCCTTCCCAATCTCAGCCTACAACATCCAGCCTAACCACACTGAGTCTCCCCTGCCACTATTGAAAGAGAAGTCCCCCAACGATGGGACCTGCACATTCCCGCTGACCACCACCAAATCTCCTCTGTAGCAGGACATCTGCCCTTCTGTAGGAGGGGAACACAATGGCCAAGGCCACGCGCTCCCAGGGCTTCACTCTTAGGCTTTTGGAATTCTTTTCAGAGTACTGGGACCTACAGATTCACCTGATGTGGTTTTATTAACAGGGTTTCCGGACAAGCTCGGGGCAAGCTCAAGAGAGTGGATGATTATCCAAGCCCCATATGGCACCAGGACAACTTCTCCTTCTGTGCCTGACCCTCTGCCTTGAAATAGACACCTCTGTATATTTGTATATCTATCTCTGTATATTTGTATAGATATAGATGAAAGAAATGAAAAGAACTTCCACTGCTTTCACATGAAGGCAGAAAACCCCCTTCTCAGCCCTTTCCTGTCAAGGGATTCAACTTCAGTACAATTAAAGCTGAATTAATAAAGACACTGATGTTTTCAATGAGAGAAACACATCAGTATGACCTTGATCTTCCTCAGTTACTAAATCAAATCTAACAGAATTACACAGACCCTTGTGCAGTGTCAAGGGCACGGTCCAAAGTGGGCAAAGGAGAGACCAGGAAAAAGAGAAGTCACACAATAAAACCCAGCTGGATCACAGCCTTTAATGTATAAACCCCTATAAACCCATATAATCCCACCTCCAACAGCCCATCCAGGCAACTCCTGCTATGCTATGGCAAGGGGGCTGCTGATGAAAGATGAATTGTAAGATCCTATTTAATGCAAATCTTAGACAAAAAGAAGTGATCAAAGGAGTCCTCCAGGCAAAAAGATGGGGCAAATTACGATCATTCATAGTTTCTTCAACTCTGAACTACAAGATTTTCCTCAGTTTTCCGAGGTGGCATCACAGTAACTCTCCAGTCACAAAATCCAACAAAATAATACCTGTTTGATCACGTACAAATATATTAAGAACTCCTCGCCAGCATTAGGGCATTTCAATTTGAATGTATCCAGAACACATGGACTTTGAAAGGCTTAGAAACATCCTTGGGCTTCATGTACTGCCTGAAACTGCATCCTTATGGTGAAGAGTCGAAAGGACAATAAAACACAGGCTCTTTTCAGCCTTCCATGTTCAAACGCTGCTGTGAAAAACAAGGCCCTCAAGCACAGTTTTAGATTTATGGTAAAAATGTTGCCTAATTTTCATAAGTCTCAAGTACTCCTCTGCCCAGGGAAGACTGAGAAACTCCTGGAGCTCTGAAACTGCTCAGAAATACAATCACACAGTTAGCGTGGTTTCTAGATGCATATGCTTGAAAAATGATACCTTTTTCTTGTTTGATAAACCAGAATGCAGAACTTTGTATGTCATATTTCAAGCTATATAAATAAATATAGGAACAAAGGGAATTCCTAGCTCACATCCAGAAGAGACGGCGTTAGAAATCCCAAACCCCGCACACGATTTCAGTGCCTGGGGAGTCCCATCTTGTACCTCAAAGCCTTTCCAAGCCTGCAGTTTGATTTAGGTCTGCAGCGCTTTGTGTTGTTTTCTCAGGGGTGCAGCATTTTCCATGCTCTTTCTAGCAGTAATATTTTTTACATTGCCCGTTTCAGCTTTTATGGAGCCAAAAGGCAAATTTACAGCTGAGAAATTTCTCTCTCATTCCATGCCGCCTTCCAGCTTTGATGTCTGCAGGCCTATAGGCATAAAAAAGTATATCTGCCTAACTTGCATCAACTTCAAATCCCTGCTAATGAAATCCCTGGGAATTTGCATGTTCCTTGGATGGATTTCCAGCTGCTGGTTCAGGCACCTGGTGGCCACTGAGACTCTTCCCTGTGCTTTGCACAATGCTCATTGCAAGCTCCTCAGGCTGGGAAGTCGTGCGCCTTCTTGCTCCCTTCTTCAGCACGATGAATCTTGACGTCTTTCCTATGGCAGCCAAGCCCCAACACATACCTTTTTCAGGGCATCTGGGAGGCGTGGAGATGGTGCATCCTTATGGTACCTCTCCCCTTGGAACGGCAGCGACCGAGGACAGGGATGCTTGGGGACTGTGAAATCATGAGCAGCCTGAAGAGTATGGATGAGGGATGTGTGTCTCTGGTGACAAGACACAGAGGCATCAAAAGGAGTTTTTAAGAACAAATAGCACCTCAAGCATGCAGCACTGCACCCCAGCAGTCACTGCCACAGGACAGGGGATATCAGGGTCTGAAAATGCAGCTGCACCAATTCAACAGCTGAACATCAATCCAGAGCTGTTACATAAAGAGATACCAGAAAATCCCTTGCATTTGACTCAGAAATCCCATTAATGCATGCTGATGTATGGATATTTCAGGAGCAGCATTGCTGTATGATTGCCCTGATTTCACAGGGCTTCCCTAAACCTCTGCCACAGCACATCCCACACCTGATCCCAGCCACACCACAGTGTTATTTCCTGTGGGCTCAGCAAGCATCTTAAGCTCTCACCCTTTGGCTGTGTTATCTGTACCAAGCCAGGGACTCAAACTTTTAATCTCTAACAGTAGTTTCATTTTGAAAGGCTTCATATTAAGCAGCTACCACGTACCCAGTGTGTCAGAGATGCCAGCAAGTGCTGTCTCATCGCTGCAGCAGGAGATTGATAGGAATGAGCAATGGCACAGGGCTTGCTGGGACCTGTTCTACCAGTGGTGCTCCCAAAGGACAAAGCAAACCCAAACACGCTCCCTGAGAAGCTTGGTGCTGTATTCTGAGAGCATTTAGCAGCTCAAGACTCTTGCAGGACTCCAATACGTAGCTTGTAGAGCTCAGCTGAGGCCCAGATCTGATTAAATTTGGGCAGTTCAGAACACATCCATGAGGAACCACTACTGAAAGAACATTTAAAGCAAGTGGGATGGGGTGGTGCAGACCTTAGGAAATGGCTGGGTTGGATTTAATTGCCTGCAGCAATGCACTAACCTGAGACACCTGAGTGATGATACCCTCTGCTGTGTGCCTTCCTGTTTGTCTGTGGGGCTAAGCATGGTCCCCTCTATGCAGATAACAGTCCCCTCATTTCTGTTAGCTGGCCATCATGCTTCTACATTAGAGTTCATGTTCACGTTTTGTCCTGGAAACCATCTTGGCTTTGCCTTATTTTTACCCTTTGGCAGCACCAGAACATGGAATTCCCTGAAAATCAAAACACTGGGATGGAAAACACCAGGACAAATGGATTTTAGAACAAAGAACCCCACCATCATTGATTTGCATCAACACTGCTCCTGTACAGCACCTGCTCCGTCCTCTTGCTTTCCTATCAAAGCCGTGAAGGTTTCCTGAGAAATACAGGGAAAATTCACAGTTATTCCTGCTGGAGGCTTTGCAATGTAGGTGCAAGATGATTTAATGTAACTCAAAGCATGGTTTTAGTTCAAAATGGCCTGGATAATGTTGATCCCTAGTTGCCCAAACTGGGAGCAGCACTATGTCCCTCCCAACTGCCTGTTTCGGTATCCTGAATCTCTGGGTTTTGTGGGCAAAAAGACAACCAGTCCATTGTATCCATGAAATGGCTCCCTCTGAGAGACGTGATGCCATCTTCTACCCAGCTAATGGATAATCGGAGCAAAGCACTGCGGAAATGAAAAGCGGGTACCAATCCATCTGCTGCCATTAGTGGCCAGGGAAGAGATCCATGTGTGCCGGTGTCCATGCAGCAAAAGGTGCGCAGGCTGCCTGCAGGGACAGGCAGCCCTGGAATACTTTGGATTTTGCAACTGAAAGGCTGAATACAGATATTGGGGGGTAAAAGAGAAGAGTTAGAGGTGTCCCTGTGGGTGAAGGGAGAGGAAAGGGGATGGTGCAGCAGCAGGAGCCCTGTGCTCAGCTCAGCCTCAGCTCCATACTTCAACACAACCTTTCTGGTACAGCCTCTCATTCCTGGACCACCTCCTCAGTTTGAGGAACTCTGGGGAACATTTTATATATTTATATATATATATACACACATTTTATAGATATATATATATATACACACACACACATATATATATTCTCCCTGTCTGAGCCACAAAGGAAACTTGTCTCCTGCGGAGATGATTTGATCCTCTTTGGGCAGAGGGGAACAAGATCCTCATGAGAGGCCAGGACACACTTCTTCAGCTCTAGTGGTGATACATCCCACTCATCATCTCCTCACCCAGCCCCTCATGCAGTCACACACCAGGCACCCACTCCCCAGCCGCGCTCTTCCCTCCTGCACCCACCACTCTCCTGGGTTTACAGCAGAGCCGGTGCCTCCCCTCGCATTTGCCTTCTGCACCAATCTGCTCTTTAAAAGAATGGCTTCTATCTCCGTCCAATTCCATCCCTTTTTTTGTGCTTTCTTTTTGTCTCCTTTACAAACTGCGAGTTTTCAGCTCGGGGTAGGAATGGCCAAAGTGTAACTTTGGAGTTTTATTACATGGCCTTTTGCAGCCTGGCATGCAGCATTCAATTTGGAGCGGAGTGTCTTAGCTCTGTTGCATGCCGAGATCTGTTGTCCAGATGAATTAATTCCAGATTATATGTGGGTGTGGGCTTCAGCTGGGCAAAATTTGGATACCCTGGTTTAGTCATTATTCTCTGATGAATCTCTTGGTGACAGTCTTTGCCCCTATTGTTCTGAGGTGAGCCCCATGGCAAGAAATGTGAAGGCAAGAAACAAAAGAATATAAAGAAAGGTTACGAAATCAGATTCAGTAAGGCAGGGTTATTGTCCCTCCATTCTGCCTCTTCTGTCCTCCAGTTGAGATTGGATTTTGCAGGCTAAAAACACCCGTAGGACAGACAGAGAGAGCGGGTTTGAAGGGCAGGTTCTGATGGGGAACCGGCACCCGAGCCAAGCCGCCACATCACCCCAGCCAGTGAGCACCACACTGGGACCTGCACGGCCCCAGTTACACCACAGAGAAAGGGAGGAGGAAGTTATCATCAATTCTTAACATTTTATTTCTTTACTGGGTTAAACAAGGAGCGGAGAAAACCTCTGCCCCAAAATACAACAGAACTGAAAGCATTACAGGTACAGAGACTATTGAACACAGAGAGTAGTAGGATAATATTTTTAATACAACTGAATTATAGCATGGTTTTTGTGTTTTTGTTTGGGTTTTTTTTTTGTTTTTTGTCAAACCATTTTGGAAAAGAAATGTAATAGGAACTAGTGCAAAAAAGTTCTAAACATGAAGCACAGTGTATAAAATGGCATAAGAAAACTGTCCCCTCGAGGACACAGTCACTTTCTTATGACAGAGGGGAGAAAGAGAAACAGAAGGGGGGTGGGAACAGAGAGGGAGGGTCCGGGAGGCAGAGGAAGAAAGCTGGAAAGAAAGAGAAACCGGGCAGGGGGATTATAAAGAACATTTTGACTTCAGCAGTATGGTTTGTTTTCTGTTTTGTTTTCACCTCGCCACCACGTTCTCTAAAAGGACCTTTTTGTTTTGTAGGTCTGAGCTCTGTAACCACCGACATGTCACAAGCACTTGAGAAGGGTTCGGTCATCAGCAGCCTGGTCCCCTATAGGCAAAGCTGCCCCGGTGGGATGGGGGGCTCTGGTCCCCGCCGAGGTCCCCCCTGTGGCAGAGGGGCAGAGAGACCTCGCCACGGCTGCCAGGAGCAGCATCTCCTGCGCTCGGAGTGGAGAAGGGCAAGAGGGCAAGGACACTTTCTTTGGGGGTTCTTCAGAACTCTCCCTCACACCGGTTCCTGTTGAACCGCGGCTTTTCCTGCTTTGCGCCATTCCGGCCCGTTGAGTTTCTTCCAAGTTTAAATTCCCATGAGCACACGGGAGCATCACCAGGTTTGAAGGCATCCCGGAACTGTGATGTCCGAACGTATCGGAGGCTAGGAGATTCATTCTGCATTCGTTTGGGTTTGGGAAAGAAAACAGAGGTTGGTTAGAGGGATGGCTGGGGGCTCCTACCACTGGCTGAGCTCCTAGAGAAGAAAGGATGCTTCCTCCTGGGTAGCAGCATCTCAGCAATGGCTCCCTGGGAGCAATGTGCCCATGCAGCTCCCAAGGTGTGTAATCCTGGACTGAAACCACCCTGATAAGAACAGCAGCTCTCCAGCCTGCTTTTTCCATGGAACCACTCAGCCTACTGCCCCCAAGAAATTGGCTGGATGCTATTTTAAGTCCAACTGGTTGGAATTCATTACAAATTGCTATTCTCTCTGAATCCACCGCCACCAGTTCCAACTGTGCGAGCAGAAAAAGTGTGATTGATTTTTTTTTCCCCACTTTTTTTTGGAAAATGAAAGGTTTTGTGGGAAAGGGCTGCTCTTGATACATTTCTCAATTTGAAAAAGAAAAGGTCATAATTATCAATATAGCTTGTTTTGACAAGTTTCAGAATAAAAAAACCCCAACCAAACCAACAACTGTCTGGCTTGAAATAACTTTCTGTTTTGCAACTCAAGCACACACAGTTCCCAAATACATTTAAAAATGGTAAAACCAACCCCAAATTTCATAAGCCAAACCTAATCTTTTCGTCTTTTGAGTTTCAGTTTACACCAAGCGAAGCTGTCGACTTTCTGGGCTGAAACCAGAGCATCATAAAACACTAACGAGCCTGGAAACCATGCCTGACCTTGTTTCCAACAAAAGTACTAGATCTGTAGTGTAGGAAAGGAAGCTGGAGGAATGGTGTTCATGGGTGCAGCCCATCTCCTGCCCATGAACACCCCATCCTGTGAGCAGAGGCCAAGATCTTTGATAAAACCCCAATAACTTTTAAAGGGAATTATTTATGATTTTGTTTTCTATGGTCCTGATTTGAAAATGATCTATTCTTCGCATATGGCCACAGCATCTTCTTTGCTCCCTTCATCCCAGCTGGGCAGAACTGAAGGTCCCTTTGGAACCTGTCCTGGTGGAGCTGAAGCCCGTGGCCTCTCCCACATGCAGGGAGCCCTGGTCTTGGAACACTTGTTTTTGAGAGGATGCTCTTGTCCACTCAGCCATGGGGAGCATGGTCTGGGCTGGCTTTGCTGTTTGAGATGGAGCCTGGAGCTGCAGCAATGGTGTAAACCACTTGATTTTCAGGAGTCAGGGGCTGGCATTCAGAACAAGCAGAGCAGGCTCTCCCTATCCCTCTCCATGCAGCAAGGCACAGCACGGGGGGCAGTCATCCAAAGAGCCATATGGACCAAGAACACCCAAAATTAGCTGCTGAAACCTCCACTCCTGAAATAAAACTAAATGATGTCTGGACATGTGTACCCTCAGCCTGAGCTGCTGTGATCCAGGAGCTGTAAACAGGCTTCTTTGGGCACAGAAGGGATGATTGCAGGGTTTGTAATGCAGGTACCGCTGTCACCCCACCGGGATGCTCAAGAGCTGACTTTGTTTGATGGGCTAGATCAGATGGTTACTAACGTCCTGCCTAAACATTAGACACTGACCTTCCTAACCTTTCAAATGCAATTTAAGAGATTTACTCCCCTGTGGATGGGAAGCCATAGGGCAGCTTGGAAAGTCTATGAACAAAATCATCTGCCACATTGCATAGATTTTAATAGGGATTTTCACAGAAGCCAAGCATGTTTCTGTCCTGATTTTGTCTCTACCCATTTCTATAGGCATTCCTTTCCGGGGTGGCAGGGAGGTATCCTATTATAATTCATCACAAGCTGCTGCATGACTTTTGCAGGCAGAGACTTCAATAGGCCCTGCTCGGCACTGTAAATCACCCACCTCCCTGTGAACGTGGCACAGAGCCGGCCGGGACCTACAGAGCTCACTTGGCCATGGGAAGCTCCATCATACCGCAGAGGAGGATCCTGTTCCAGAAGCAGCAGATATCAGGGATTTTCTTTTGGCTTTTTTTTAAACCATCTCCCAGCATTGCCTGCAGTCCTGAGTGGCAGTGAATGAACTGCCCTGACATCTCCTATTGAAGCAAAGCAAAATGTGTTGAACAAAAACCATTTCAAGATGTTTTCTGAGTGTTGCCAAGTTACTCAACATGTTCTGCTTTAGTTGTCAGATGCTTTCAAAGCGATTTCCCTAACTCAGAGCACGAATGGTGAGGGCTCTCCCTGGGAATCTTTTGCCTGGGGCTACCATGGATCTGTATTTTCATAAGAAAAAGGCTCAAGTAATGATTAATCTTCACCAGAGGAAGCAGGCTCTTTCTTTGCGATTTTTCTTCAGTTATTTTTAATTAATTTGTACAACTGGCAGTGACATTAAAGTGCAAAATCCAGGACTAACGCTCCAGCCAGGCAGGACCCAACTACTTTTCCTCCTGCACCCCTGCCTGCACTGTCCCTGCACCCAGAGCCTGTGGGGATAGCATCGCCCCTCTGGGCAGAGAAAGCTGCTTGCCAGGGATGGCAGAAAGAAATCACTGCTTTCCAATAGGCTTCTGCTCCAAGAGTCTATCCACTGAAGGAAAGGTTGAATTTTACACATTAATCCCAATGCACAGTGCCTCCCCTAGGGAGAAGAAATTAGATCGCTGAATGAAAAGGAGAAAGCACCTTGGTTTTAAATTCCTGGTAGGATAAATCCATTTAGACCTGGTGTTTTCCAAGGTGGCTGCAGGAGCGTGGCTCTGCAGAGGGCTCCTGGGCAAAGGGGGAGCTCAAGTTGAAGCATATCTACACACATGGGCAGAGAAACCCTCTTGCCTTGTAAGAGGCACATTCACCCTTTGTTATATTAAAACCAGTGTCAGCAGTGTTAACTGAGACGATGTTAACATGCTCTTTCTGGACTTTTCCCTTGTATAGCAAAGAGAAAGCTAATATGGATGGAGGATTATTAAGGTTGTAATGTTAGACCAAAGAGAAGATTTTTATCCGACGGCCTTATAATGATGGACTGCGACATACACCGCTTCCAGCTGCTCTGTCCTGTTCTGTGAACAGCCGAGTCTGGATTCATTTAACGAGATTGGCAAAGTGTTGAATACAGCATATGGTGCCCTAAAACCACAAAGCTTATTGACAGCAGCCCAGACTCGCTAAATAAAAGAACTCCTTCCAAAAGCCTCGGTCTGTGAAGACTCAGCACTTTTCCTCCCAGTCACACTAGGTAAAAACCCAGCCCTGCGCCTGCCAGCGCGGCTCCGCACCCCGTGTGCTCCCCCTGCCCGTGGATCCCGCACGTTGGCCTCACGTGAACACCTCCAGGGAAGCCGCAGCTTGGGAAATGTGTGGATCTCCTCTGGCTACGGCAGAGCTGCCCTGCGGAGCCTCGTTGATGAGGGTGACAGAGCTACACCTCCTCAGCAGTCACACTACAGGCCCCAGTTCAGAAATGGCTCAGCTTTCAGATTCAGTGGGATGTAGCGCTGGCTCCCTGCCTCCTGAGGTGAAGCTCACCAGCTGAAGTTATGGAAGGTGAAGACATTTACCTAATGGATTTAGTGGAATTTATCCATTACTTAAAACAAGATGATTTTGAAGGTCCCTTCCAACCCAAACCATTCTGCGATTCTGTATGATTATCACAGCTCCCAGGTTATTCCAGCAAAACCCTAGTTCCTGGAGACAACCTGGGCTATTTGACCTCACTCCCACCACTCTCTGGACATCACCCATCACAAACCCTCAGTGCTACCAGAAGTCCCCCAAGTCCAGACTGACACCAACACCATGGTCTGTGGCTCTGCTCACCAGCATGCAGAACAGCCTCAGAGCAAGCAGGAGGGCACAGACCCCTTGAGAACAGTCTTAGCCCTGGGCTCACATACATAGAGTGCAGCAGAACGAGCCCACAGAACACCAGGCTGCCGCCTGCATGCAGGCTGGGCACTGCTCAGTGTCACACCAGCAGACAATGAATAGGGCCAGTGACTCAGGGCCACTTGCTGACGCACCACACTGGGCTATTCTTCTCTCTCTAGATGAGTCGCTCCAAGATTGGATGCAGCCTATCTCCGAGAGAGGCGCCTGGAATTAGCTTAACTCTTGGCAGTACATGAAAAATCTAATTTCCTTAAGAGCGAACTGGATCCGGCTGTCTCTAGGCAGGAACAGGACTGTGCTCCCTCCCTTGGTCTGCCTGTATGCTTTTGCTAGTCATCAAAGCAGCTACACAACTCATCTTAGCAGCAGAGCAAAAGGAGGAGTCAGATCCCTATTTGCTGAACTGTTGCATGTCCACATTCTCTGGTGTAAACTAGACTGAAAATACATAGATGCTGTGAGGAATAGTCAGACACTAAAGAATCATCCTGTCGTTTTCGGGCAGCAACAGTAAGGAGCTCAGGAAACACTTTGCATCTCCCATGAACACCATCTCTCCCAGCCTGATAACCAAGGGACAGTGGGTTCATGGGCTTTGCATCTATGGGACTTTGGTAACAGGCAACTGATAACATGTAAACATCACCCCAAAGCTCTGAGATTCAAGTCAAAGCAGAAATCAAACATTCAGCTGCTTCTCAGAGCCTCTTTGGTCTGCAAATGGGCTGGAAACATCAGGAAACCTGTCCTTCCCATGATATGCCCGGTACTTCCTTCTTCCAGCCAGGCAGGAAGTAGCTTTGCTCATGGGGCTCTGCTTGGTTTTGCTCCACCTCAGCAGACCAGGAACCACAAAACAGCCCTCAACTCTGTGGTTTCTTGGACCCGCACAGGAATCTGGGATCAGTTTGAGATGCAGCAGGACATTCCTCCTGCTCCATCCCTGCCTTCCAGCACGGCTGCAGCTCTGCTCCCCATCAAGAGGCAGCCTAAAAACAGAGGGACCATCACATGTCCTTTGTAAGCAATGAGCAGGTTCACATCCCCATTGCAACCAGGACATTTCATGCTAAAACATACCTTCCTCTCTCCCTTCACATACCCCTAGAATGAACTTTGCCCCTGGTGCCTGGCCTGGAGGCACAGCTCCGTTCCCCATGCAACCACTCTGCAGTATTCATGCTGGGAACAGCTCCTGGTGGGTGAGTGGAGAACTTTGGAATTTCCTAAGAAAGCAGGATCTGATTTCTGTTTGGGGCTGAATCCCTGGATACACTGAGGTCAGGTTAAAAAAAAAGACAAGTAAGCAAAATAAGGTTGCATCAGCCAGCACCTTGCCCAGCTAAGTCCAGCTGGGCTCCTAGAAACCTTCTGGTCTGGGGGGAATCCATGGATAGGCAGTATTCACAAATCCTCTCTTTCCCAGCTGGCCTTTAGTAGTGCCTCTTCTTTGTGTGGGAGACTCTCCCTACACGTCAAGTTTCTCCAGCTCTTTTGCCATCCAGTTGACGATGTGTGGCTGGGAAGCATGGAAGGATGCGTTCCAATGCCCTGCATCCAACTGTAACCATGCACAATCGCATTCCCTCACTTAGCCTGTGCACTGCTGGAGTCACATCTCCCTAACTCCTCTCAGAGACCAGCCACTCCAGTCAGGAAAGAAAACAAAAAAGGTTAAACCAAATCATCAGGACACTTGACAAAGTGGGATGTGGGAATGCTGGGGTCATCCCTCCCGCTCTGTGCCTTCTCCCTGCCTCTCCACCTCCTTGCACAGAGGAGTGGGAGAGGCAAGGCTGGAGGAGCAGGTTGGGAACATGAGACAAACCCCCGAGTAGTACCACAGTGTAATGTAATATCATCCCACTCCTGTCCCCCAAATCCCATCAGCAAGGGGAACGCCATGCTGAGGATAGTGCACCCCACAGGGATGGTTCTGCCTTGAGCTGGTGCTTTTCCCTGGGACAGGAGTGGGGGCCAAGGCTGTGCCAAGAGGTGCTGCCTCCTGCATGCCTGGCCCTTATGGGGGGACTTACAGATCAAGGAGGAAAAGAAACAGGGGCTGAGCTGTCAAACCCTTGGCATCTCGCTGGCGAGTAAGGTGCGGGTGCCCAAGGCACTCGCGGCAGGCAGCTGGGAGATGTGTGGCAGCTCCACAGGACACCTCATCCGAAGGGAGCCCTTCCCCTCCGCTCCCCCACCCCTGTGCCGTACCTTCCTGCGCCGGCTGCTACTGACCGAACCCTTCTCAAAGCCGAGTCCCGCAGCCCTGTGCGCATTAGAGACTCTTCATCACGGGGATGCCCCGCGGCGAGCAGCTCTTGGGGGTATGTGCAGGGGTGTGTGTGTGTGCGTCACCCCCAATCCCGTGCCTCCCATTGGAGGAATAGCATGTGCCCCCCTTCGTGGAAAAAGATCTGGCGTTCTTCTTAGAGGTCGGCTTTCCCCTCCGTGTCACTCGTCCCGCGCCACGCTCTCCTCCAGGGCAGGCAGGGCCTCCAGGCTGAGCCCTCCGCTGGCCGCCCCACCGCCGCTGTGCACGCTCGAGAAGGACACCATGGTGTGGAGAAGCATCAGGACCAGCACGCACAGTCTGATCCTGCTGCTGCTGAAGCGAGACCCTGCGGAGACCGGCAGCAAGGATGGGGAGTGGGGCTGGTGGTACTGGTGGTGGTGGTGGTAGAGGTGGTAGTGGTTCTGCCGCTGGTGATGGAGGTGGGGGTCGTGGCGGTGGAAATGGAGTGACTCTGATGCTGTGGATTTGGGGGATGTGTTGTCGTTGCTGTCTGGCGGGTGGTCGCAGGAGTCCCATTGCACCTCGCAGCACTTGGCCTCCTCGTCAGGCAGCTGGTTCTCCAGCAGCCCTGAAGCAGAGAAAGAGAAAATGGTCAGTGAGAGACTCTGGATGGAGCTGTGAATGGAGCCAGCCCCGGTTCCTGCCAGCCATGCACTAAGGGACAGGCAGAACCTGACAGCTGGGACACCCAGAGATTCCTGAGACTGGCCCTCAATGGGGCTGTGAGCCTGCACAGACTGGCAAGCAGAGACCACAGCCCTGAGGCATGCTCACCCCAGATGCTGCTTGTAGCGGTTAAATGTCCCAGCCCTGCTTTAATCCCACTACCTGCATTCCCTTACATGCTTGCTTTAGGTTTCAACTAGAATTTGGGCTTTCATTTCCCACACTAAGCTGTTGGGAAGCTGCTGTGTCTCCATTAACCACTTACACCTAAGCCCCAGACAGCCATATTTCGGCAGGCAGGCACTGCTCATGTGCCTCCACACTGTACCTCCTCCCACTTTGCCCCAAAAAGCCTTCAAAATCTGGTGCACAGCTTGCAAGCATAATGGGACTTCTCAGCACCCAGCCCTGCCCCATCTTTCCTTGACCCCTTGGATGTGCAAGAGCCCAGCCCCACTCCCCGGATCTTCTTACCTGTACAGATGAAGCCAGGCAAACCTCCATAGATCAGCTCATCATTGTCCGGTAACACAAACGGGCACCTGGTCTGCACCTCCAGGCAGTATTGCTTGCATGGGATCCGGTGTCGGCACTGTTGTTGGGTCACGTTGAAATACTCGGAGCACAACCAGGCCTTGTAGACAGCCTAGGGGAAGTCACCAAGAGGGACATGTTACCTCCCTGGACAGCTGGGTAGCCAAAGCATTGCAGAGACAAGGGGTTAAATGTGTGCCAGTACATCAGGGCTGCTTACTGAACTCACTGAGCAACCAAAATAAACCACTGAAGTGCTGGGAGCATGGCACCCATCTAACAAACTAAACCCACCACAAAAGTAAAGCTTTTGTAGATGTCCTCTACGGACAGGCACTGCAACACATCAAGGTGACTCTGCCACGGCTGGTGGCCCAAGAGCTCGGTACATCACACAGGAAAACTCAAGCACTGCTTATTGCCCGTCCCAGACCATCTTCCTCCTTCACAAGACACCCCACCAGTCCCTCAGGGCAGGGTAGGGACCATTTATGCCTCCTCTAAAGCACTTTTGCCCCCATCAGCTCTGAACAAGGGACATAGAACTGCAAGACAGACTATGAGCTGATCTTCAATGGGAATTTCCAAAGGTCTCTGCCTCCTGGAAAAGCTGCAGGACAGAAGCAGGCGGGCACCGCTGGGATACAGCATACACAGCCACTGCAGCCTCAGGCTCACCCCTCTTTGCCACCAAATAACATCTTCCCCACATTCCCTATCTATCTACCTGGTTCTGGGGTAGAGTCCCAATTCACGGAAATCTGGAATTTTCCTCTGTGTCATTTCTTTTGACTCAAATAGGCAGACCTTGGGGGGAACTCCTTCATTTTACAGGCGTATTTTGACACTCAGATGGACCAAACGGTGGTTCAGATGCCCACGTGTGCTCCAGTTGCCTTTCCACTGTTTGGAGCTGTGCTGGGCAACATTTCAAGAAGCAAAAGCAGCCCAGGGGTTCACCTGCAGCTGCAAGGCTGTGCCACAATCCCTGCCTCTCAGGCTGTCAGGTCCACCACCACAGCCACTCATGATCAGGGCAGAGAAAGTGGTTTCCATCTGCAGCTGACCAAGATGCACCAACCAGCTCTTCCCTTCCACCCTCTGTGTGTTCGTGCCCATTGCAACCAGCAGGGCACAGCCCAGATGGCTTTGGTTAAGGCCGTATCTCCCGCATCCCCCCTTATCTCCTGAGCATCAGGCACGGGTGGAAATTGTTTGTCTTCGCTTGCTTTAACAGGGAGGGAGATCTCCCATTGCTCCTGGTGAGCTGTCATTCCTCAGGCTGCAAGGAACCCGTGACACCTCTGGGAAGAGCAGCACCCTCCGTGGCACTTCCAGCTCATCTATGAATATATCTAGGCGCTAGTGACAGAGTCAAGGCCATGCTAATGACCACATACAACTTCCTTTGAAACCAACTAGAAAGGACTCCCCGTGATTCAAAGGGAATGAATTATCCTCCGCAACGTGCTTGGAGAAAACCCCATGCTCCTCCTTCCAGCTGCATTTTTATTTTCTGGAGGCTTTAAAAACATCGCTTCTTTGTTTCCCCATGTTTTCCATAGATCCTTATCATCATTTGCTTGGACGATGGTAGTGTCTCAGGATTAAAGCTGGTTGGGAAATTCTTGGCAAGTTATTTTATTTCCTTTTTTTTTCTCCTTGGAAAATGCCAAATCATGAAAACCAGGATTTTCACGGAAGCATGTTAGTTTTGGTGAGACTTTCATCACAAGAAGATTAATTGGGACCAGGACACAATATATGGAGCAAGCATTTCAGAGCAGTCAATAGCCCTGTGGACACGGCTTTCAGCTGGGATGTGGGAAATTCAGCTGCAGTCCTGCTTTTACTCCATGGCCCGATAGATGTTACTTACTTAGACAAACTGGAACAGCTTCAAAGAAGGGACCGACTCAGCAATCAGAGAGTTAGGATACAACTGGGAAGGGGAGCTTCAAGTTCTGCATCTGCCCAAAATGAGTGCCCCAGGATCGAGGAAGAGGGGAGATGGGGAAACAGGGAGTACAAACACAGCCTGTGTCCCAGAGATGCCACAACCCCCACCACAATGCATGTCCTCGCCACCAGCCTCCTCAGGGATAGTGTCAGGAGCAAGGGGAGAGTGGGCAGTGAGGAGGAAACAGAAGAACCCAATACCTAAAGCCTTCCGATACCTAAAGGGGCCTTACAAGAAATCTGGAGAGGGTGCGGGTGGAAGCAGCACACAGGACACGCCGAGTGCCTCCCTCTAACTCAGTCCATTTTCCAGGCCCTTGTCTGGCTTTGCGCTAAACATCTCCATCAATGGGACTTCCTCACATTTCCCGAGGAGGTTGTTTTACCGCTGAAACCACTTATCTTGCTGCCTACAAGTTTTCCTTCATACTTGACCTACATTTTCCCATCCAAAAGTTCATTCCTTTCAATCATTCCATAAACCATCACTCTCCCTCCTCTCTGTTTACACATTTCTAATATTTGCAGATGTATCATGCTCCCCATTTAGTCATAACATAGGCAAGCTCGACTGATTTACTCTGTCATTGCCTGCGAGTCTCCCTCCCAGCCCTTCAATCATCCCCGGCTCTCCCCCACACTGCTTCCTAGACCCTGCTCACATTCACAGCTCTCACCTGGGGATCCAAACAGCTTGCTGCCGAGGGATGCTGCAGTCGGTTCCCTGGCAGAGGACCGTGGCTGTCACCTGCACTGTCCTAGCTCCAGCTTTGGGCTGCAGCAACCCGCTGTTTGGCCCCATGGGTGGAAGGAGCAGCCGGCATAGGAGACTCCTGAAAGCTTGGTAGGGAGGAGCTTGGGCTCATCCCGCTCTCCTGATTAAACACAGCTTGCACAAGCAGACTCGGCGTGCATCTGCATGTTTTTCCCCCTAAAATGCTTCTACTGACTCTTATCAGGGAAGGCTGGTAGAGGGTTGGAGGCTCAGACAAGGACATTCCATGAATTCGATGAATTTCACTGAGTGAAAGGCTGCAAGGAGCTGGCGATACCTCAGCTGCCAGAGAGGGTAAAGGAGGCACTCTCACCCAGAACCTGCAACCAGGCACCAGGATTTTCCTGGTGCCTTCTCTTTTCGCTTTCCTCTCCAGGGTACCCTCCTGCCCAGATGGAAGTACTGGAGCCATTCAGCTGCCCAGGCCTCAGCTGGCCCTCATCTCGCCAGGCTGTGGGTCCTCCGGGTGTTGCATTCCCACATCCAGGCATTCCTACAGCCGTGCACCACAAAACTGCCCAGGTCTGCCCAAAATACAGCAAAGACTTGCTGGAGCAATGGGGCTGGCAGCTGCCCTACTCCACTGGGATGCAGGCAGATCTCTAAGAGACACCAGCATCCACTCATTGCATATCTGCAAAGATCAGCGTTGCAGGCAAGAAGCAAACTCCGTGGGATGCTCCAGCCTCGTGGCTTTGGCTTTTCAACAGCTTTCAATGTCTCTGAGCTTACCCTATGCAACCTGTCTTCTCCTGCTGCTAGTAAGGACGTGCAAGAATTTAGGACAGGAAGAAATTTATTCTGTTTAGATCAACGGGGAAAGCTTTCTCAGGAAGTGAGTTTGGTTGCAATCAGCGTTTCTTCCATTCTGTTTTTGCTTTTGGCTGATCTCCAGCCTGGCCAAGTAAATAGAAGTGACCTCAACTCCAAATAGCTCTATTTTGGTGCCCTCTTCCTGCATTTTTAGCTCAGAGGACTGGCTAGATGATTCCAAGAAAGCACAACTAGGAAAGGGGCCAACTTCAGACACCCAATTTATATGCGAGGAGGAGGAGGACAGGCTACCTATCTGCATCTGAATTTTGCAGGTGTGCCCAAACACCCCATCATAAAAGGCATTAAAAAGAAACAGAATTAACTGGATTCCCAACAGCCAGCTAATTAAGCTACCTGCCTGCTCACACTCCCAGTGATATCTGAAAGCAGCAGTCAGAGGGACAGCCTTTTCACAGGCACTTCTGTGCCAAATTGAGTTCTTCACTGCCTGCACTTCTCCCACTGCCTCCTGTCAGTACCAGTATAACATCCCTCATCAAATCACTTTTCCAGAGTTTTTCTGCACAAAATAATGTACTCATTTTTTAAAGTAATTTGGCCATTTCAATGCTGACCTCCTTGCTACTAGTATTTTGTAAGCACTGGCACTGCCTGTTGAACCACCCCAAATAAATGTGAGGAGCACCAAGGGATGCAGCAGGAATGAAGCAGCATCCTTGGGATGCAACACCTTTGCAGAGGATGTGGCACTTGGGACAGTCAGGATGCCCACCAGGACCACCAGCTGTAACTAAGCCAATGAGCTGCTGTTTTCCCATTACAGCAGGAATCAACACTTGGGAAGTTTCCTCCAGGAAAATCCCACTAATAGCACGGGTGTGGTGGATCAGCTGTAACGAATACTTCTCCTTAATTAGAGGCAGCAACACCTGCTTCTCCAGAGGGGGATTTGCAGAGTGGAGAGGGATAATGAAGGCAGAGGGGGAAGCGGGAAGCCCTCCCCTACAAAATAACCTTGTTCCACACAGGAAAGGCAGGACCTGGTGCTCACCCTCTGCAAATCTCATGCCTGGTCAAGGTGGGGAGTTCACCCACTCACATGCCCAGGGCTACCATCCATACTGCATGAGGAGAGCAGAGCTGCTGCCCAGCAGTAATAAGCAGTTACACCAGGTGCAGGCAAAATTGGATGCTTTGAGAAAGCGAGCACGGGTTTATAGCTTTGCAGAGCTGCCCAGGGCTGTATTTAATTGCAATAATACTGGGCTCTGCTGACTAATCTGAGGAAGCGCTGGGGTCAGCTCTGGAAGGAGACCCCGGAGCGTGCTCGGGCTGGTGGCTGGGGTTTATGCTGGAAGCTGCTGGGCTCTGCTGTCACAACCCTCCTCCTCTTTGCTGCTACTGAGGCCACGAGTGCTTGACGTGGTCGCAGCTGCACAGGGCTGGGGTGGTGCATAAACACCCCACAAGCTCCTGCCAGCCCCGCTGGGCTTGCTGCTCCCTTGGACCAGACCCCATCCGTGTCAGGGACCCTGCCTGAAACCCTCCACCCAAAACCACCAGCGAGCTCATGGTTTGCTCATCGGGATACCACATGCACCCAGCTACCAGTTTCCAGGTGGACTGGCAGGAGAAATACCTGCCTATCCCTGCCAGACCAACCCCTCTGGCTGAGAACTGATCCCTTCCCTTCCCTCCCGGAGCAGTTCCTGAGACTCACATTTCCATCATGGCCTGAGATGAGCATCTGGAGTGGCTGCGCCTCATTAATCTTGGACACAGGGAAATGAGTACTGCTAATGAGCCGCTCGGGCACCTCTCCAAGCTCTGGCACATCAGGATGCAGCGCGGGAAGCAGGACACGCAGGGCAGGAGAGAAGAGCCCCCTTGGATGGCAGAGGATTAAGGGAATGCTAACGTCCACGGCCAGCCAGGAGGAGTCACAAACACAAGCTGCAATGTCCAATTACCGCTGTATTCAATTACTGCCGCCTGCAATCCTGACATTAACAATGTCGAGCTTTTAAAACAGCTTTTCTCTTTTTTTCCCTTTTAAATTAGCTTTGTTATAGGCTGTTCTAACATCACATCTGTAACAGCTGGGGTTTTGGTCACTTCTTTGATATTTCCAGAGCTGCGTTATCCCTGCCTTACCACATTCACACGCTCTGGTTTGGGAAGAGGGGGGGTGGAAACCAACGGATCCCCAAACCCCAACAATTGTGCACGATTATATTTTTTTTATTGTTTTTACTCTTTCATTTTCTTACTCTAAACTTGACTTTTGCTGGCGATGACAGCGCTGGAGCCTCAGATCCTCTGTTTCACAACCAGGGGAGGCAAGGGCTGGGGTGCCTCTGCCCCTTGTACCCCAGCACCGTAGGGCATGGAGGAGAGGCAGCATCTGTGGCTCCAGGAATCATGATGGAGGCTGCCAGCAGGAACGGCGTGAGATGGGGACGGGTGCTCGGTGGGAATGGGGCCGGCTGCGGGCAGGAGGCAGGGTGTTGGGAACGGCACCAGTGCAAACCCCAGCCGCTTGTTCCTCAAACACCGCTGGGAACACCACACAGTGCCGCTGGACCAGCATCCCGCCTGCTGCCCATGCCGGGCTCCACACTGCTCTGCGCTCCCCCCTCTAGGGTCTATTTTCCCATTAGTTTTCCCCCAGCCATCCTGTGCATGATCCTACTTTGCATCCTGGTTCATCACCCAAACAGGCTGTGCCCGGCTCCTCCTCAGGGAGGGTCCCAGGAAGGGGAACCTCCTGTGTGCTCCCCAGACACGGCTTCCCACCTATGTCCTGAGACCAGACCCGCGTCCCTTGACCTCGTTGATGGAGTTGCTCCCAAATTACCCAGAAGCAAGGTTAAGTCAGAGCAACCTGCTCACAGCACCTTAGCGACTTCATGAAGTAGCTCATCAATTTTACATGTTTATTTTAATTCCCAGTTCTTGGATTACAGACTTTCTGAATGCCCCTTCTTCTGTGGAGGAGCGGAAGGCCCCCCAAATAAACCCCCCTCTGAGCTACTCTAAACAAGTCTAAGACACACAGTTCCCTAAGTGCTCATCTATCAAAATGAAACAGCTTTCAAGCATGACCACCATGCACCTTTGACACTCAAAGCCCAGGCAGCAACCCTACAGCACTAAATCTCATGATATCTGATAGCTTGACACACACCTTGGGAACACATCGAGCAGGCAAAAGACAGGAGAACAAGCACCTCAACCTGCCTCTGCAAGCACATGCACACCTTCAACACCCATGGACGTGCTGGGCCAGGGCAGCAGGGGTTAGCAGCGTCAGCTCCCAACCCACAGATGTTGTCAGGGGATGGGCACCACATTTACAGGCTCATTTCTTTGCTTCTCAACTCATTGCAACCAAGGGCTGCTGTGCACAGAGGCCAGGGAAAAGCCTGGTCTCATCCCAGCAGATGCAACTCTCAGCTTGGAACAAATCCAGGAGGAACATCCCGGAACTGTGGTTTGTACTGAAACGGGAAGCATCTCCTGGAATAGCGGGACTGACGGCCTCACTTCAGACACTGGACATGGCACTTGGCATCCCAGCATGGCTGTGTGGCTGCATCTATCTATTACACAGCAAGCAACAAAAAACCATAATCACACCAATTAACATCGCAACTGGACTAATGGAAAGGCAGCGACCACTGCCAAGCCCCCCTGCTTCCACAGCCAGTACCATGTGCCTGCATGTCATGGGTCCCCCCCTTTCCCTGCACCCCCATGCACCCTCCAGCAAACACCCTGCACTGATTCTCGCTGTGGTGCACGGACACAGTACCTGGTGCAGGGGCTGATGCTGCAGTCACAGCGATGCAGGGTGCAGGGGCAGATGTGCAGGACCCTGGACCACAGGGCAGACATTGCAGTCTGCTCCTTGAAGCCCCTTCCCTCCCACCACATCTCCCACTTGACCACAGGGGCCACCACAGCAAACCTGCATTGATCAAGTGGGTCCCGGATGGGGTTTACCCCCATGGTCCAGCTGCCCACCTTGCAGCCACCCAGCCCAGCACAACCACTCCTGCAACCCCAGCCTGCTGCAGTAGGCTTTTGATGCACTGCTCAAAACATTACAATTCCCATGAAATAGTATTTTTGTTTAATTATAAAATTGCACCCTGGGACAGACACATCCTTCCTCCAAGAGAGGATGATGATGGGGTAGAAGCACTCTGTTCCCTGCTGCCCACAGACGCCCAGCTCTTGCTCCAGTGTACACAATGTCAGCAGCGTGTTCAGTCCCCCCTGGGTCTGTCCCCTCTATTTTCCCTGTGATTTCTTCTGACAGTGACTACCCGTGCTTGGACAGTGTCTAGTACAATGCGGCCCCAGTCTTGGTGGGCTGCCTGCAGGCGCTGCTGTAAAACACCAGCAGTAGACAGTCTCTGTCCTGAGAAACGTCTGATGCACACAAGCCCAACAGCACAGCGAAGGCAGAAAGGACCAGCACTCCCACGCTGAGCCAAATGAACGAGAGCGGCAACAGTAAATCCAGACTGCTGTTTTATGCTCTCCTTTCAAGAAGGGTTTTGGCTGGGGTTTAGAGAGGAGAAGACCAACTCCTTGGGAATGCGAGGTCGGGATGGGAACATGAAGGTATGCATGCAAAGGGAATGGACACCAGGAAAGCTAGCCAGGAGACTGGGACAAACAACCGGTGGCCAGGGAGTGAGCAGCTTCTCAGCATCTGGAGGGGTTTGTCCTTCCCCATTTCCCATGTGGCCAGGGCCCAAAGGAGAAGGTGTCAAGGGCTGTGGGGAGGCCAGGCCATGCAGGCACTGAGCCCCTCCCTAGAGCCCCGACCCTCTGGCTTGTGAGGGCTCCGGCACACCAAAGCAGACCAGCGTTAGCTGCCCCAGATACACCAAACCAGAAGGGACCCTCCCCAGCCACCCCAGCATGGGTGCACTCAGCTTGTCCCAACTCTGCGGGTGGGCCACTGAGGAGAAGGAAGAAGGGACAGCTTGGTTACTCAGCCACTGCTTGCTGGGGTTGTGCCAACACCTCCCTCCCAAAACCACTCCAGCTACTATGCAGCCAGGGATGTATTTTCCCAGCCGCAGGAATAGGGAATCCAGAGGAGCATTAACCAGCTTCCTAAAGAGAACTCTGGGGGATTTCAGAGCGCCTCAGAAGGTGGGAGGGCTGCTCACAACACAGTGAGGTCTCTGCGGTAGCTGCACTAGCCAGCATGGCTCTGGAAAGGTGCATGACCATCACTCACCAGCTAGCCCCTGGTGAGGTTGCAGGTAACCGGTGGGTTAGTTAGCAGCCTAGTCTGCTATCAATCAGCCCAATTAGAAAGTAAGTAAAGACCACTATGAAGCTGAAGATGAACACGGCCGAGTTGGGACAGAGGGAAAGTCAGGTCCCTGCAATCTATTAGCATCGCTTGAGGAATTCACTCCCATTAGATACTGCCGCAGCTGGGAGCAGGATTCAAAAGTAGATTAAACATTTATTCAGATAATGGGAACATCCTGTTACATTAGATAGGATATAAAAAAATAAAGGCTAGACACTTCAGTGCCACAAACCATATATTACCCACCAGCTGATGGGGACAAGGAAGAAGTTTCCCCAAAGAGCAAACACATCTACCTTCGAAGGAAGCAGTTGGGCTGGAGCTTCATTTTCAGGACGGTTTGAATGCCCTGCCCAGCAAGGACTACACTGGGGCATCATGATAGCGCTGCCCTTGCAACCTATACACACAGAAGGGCCTGATCCTGCACCTTGCCAGAAGCCCTTTGTTCTCACACAAGTGCCTGAATGGTGTGCAGCATCCCACAAGCTCCTATTTTGTGTGAATGGGAACACAATGTGGTACAGGGTCTAAGGGACACCCCACAGCAGGAGGAAGTCTCTGCCTTGCATGCCTCACAGAATAGGGTGAGCAGCAGGATCTGGCCCAGCTCTCTCATGCATCAAATGGGGGGAGACAGCCCAGATCCCTTGAACCTTTCATGGTTATAAGGAGATGCAGTCTCCCAGGCCAATGCTGGAGTTTAGACAGCTGCAGAAGCCTGCTACACTTAACTTGTGCACACAGGTCTCTTACATGCAGCAAAAGATGATCTCCTAGATGCTTATCACCACTCCTGATGGAGACAAGTGGACTGAACACGGCTCGTGTCAGACCTGAGATCTGGAACCTCTTTTCTTATCTCCTGATGAACAGCACTGGCAGAAATCTCCCTCTCTCTTCCAGGTGGAGCCTTAATGAACCCAGGAGGTGCGGAAAAACCCAGGATAACTCCCAGTCTCCATAGTGAGCAGCAGGCAGATGCTCCTAGCCAGCACCACTCCTCAATCAGTGAGCCTCAAGGGATGCGCTTCTGTGGGGAAGCCTGGTCCCCAGGGCTCTCCCCTGGAGCAAGCCCAGGCCAGGCTGGGGCTCTCCTCTCTGTAACACTGCCATACACAAACACAGCCGCACTGCTCCATCCCCCTGCCAGCTCTGCCCGCAGGCTGCCTCCTCCTCCCAGGCCAGGAGCCAGGATCTGGGCAAGCCCCAGGGCTCCCTGGGTGCTGCTGCCAGGCTTGTGGAAACACTGCACACACAGCACACAGAGCCTCAGGGCTGCGTACCCAGCACCCACAGAGCAGATGGGTGCAGGAGGGAAGGGAGTGAATTGCAGGCAGGGTGCTGCAAGACAAGGGAGTCAGTAAAGTGGTCAGCACCTTTAGTCACACTAGAACCCAGGGACTTGAACTTCCAAAGCATAGCATGAAGATAAATTATCCCCCGCAGAGTGGAAGTGCTTCCCCTGCATTTCCATGCGGAAGAAGCATCCAGAGAGATGCCCATGCCCTGGGCTCATTGCTGCCCCAGGACCATGCTCCAAGCCAGCCCCTGTCCCGGCAGCTACTGCTGCTCCCTGACCACCTCATTTTCACAGGAGAGCAATGAACGATGACAAACAAGTAATACATCATAGCAAATAAAAGCTGCTCTTGCATAAACTTCTGTGGGCACTGCTCCGCCAGCCATGCTGCACACATAACAGGAACACCAGGCAAAGTTCATCAACACCACTGAATCAAGTGCCTTCATTTTCACTCACATATTTTCCACACGCCCAATCAATGGACTACAACGCTCAAAGTGCTTCCAACCCAAGGCATGACAGCCAGGAGGTTTGCTTTATGTGCTTAAAGCACAGGGTAAGGAAGCTCTGCAGCCTGCAGAGTTATTGGGGCCATTAAAAAGATCCAAACAACTTACAAGTGTATAGATCCAAACCACACTCCTAGAATTCACCTAGAAACTGAACAGCAGGCAGCAAAAATCACAGGACTTTGCTGTTGCATGCGTCTTGCCTGCACAAGCATCCCTCCTCAACGGGCAGATGCCCCCCCTGGACACAGATTTCCAATGCCCACCAGTCCCACGGGAAGTGGGGCTGGGCTGGTGGATGAGGGATGCACTGGACAGGTTACAAAATTCTGCCAAACACAAACAGCATTTCTACAGATGGTGCTTCTGCTTGCAGCCATGCTCTGAAGAACCCCAGGGATCAAATAAGGGCCTGGGGAATGCATCCAGGAGCAAAACCACCCTGAGAGCACTCAACAGACAGCAAAACACCCAGTGCTTCTCCATCCCAGCAACACCTCTCTGTCACCTACCTGTGCCTGCTCCCACCAAGCAGCCTGAGTAATTGGGTGGGACCAGGACGAGCAGGCATACCCGGACACATCAGAAACCTTTGGGATGAAGGTGGGAGCAGGGATTGCAGGAACATCTCAAACATACTGTTGGAGAGTTCCAAGTCAACATCTGCACACTCAGATATCCCTTCTCCCCATGCTAGGGGCAGCAGACCTGTTAGTAACAGCTCAACAGGCAGGAAAGGGGGAGAGGACAACTGTTGTTTGTGAAATAGTCATCACAAGCACCTGAGGTGGCTGTGCTTGAGGAGTTCTCCCTACCTCCATGAGTATCTCCTGTCCTGGTTTGCAGAGGCAGGTCTGAAGCATTCATTGGTAGCGTGGCTGCCTGGGAATGTTCTGGCTGAAGGTTTTTTCTACTTTCTGAAAATGCCAGTTCTTGGAAACTGAAGCATCTCATGGGAAGATTGGAGCCCAGAGATGCTTCCCTGGTACATAGAACAGAAATTCTAGAAGCCAGGTGGAAGTCACCATGAGTGAGGCCAGAAAGGTTCAGGGGATAAGAAAGGATTACCCCCAGGGAAACCTGGACTTGCCCCCAGCAGCCACCAAACCCAGGGGCTTTGGAGATTGTGCTGGAGACCTTCCTGTGAAGAATAAACCATGCAGAGCAAAGCTCCCATCTAGTCTCAGGCTGCGTGTAGTTGTTTTGTATCCTCAAGCATGAGGACTTATCTCCTCTTTACAGCTTTTCTCTTGGTTATGGCATCATTCTCACTCTCCACCATCCAGCTCCATGGAGATGCCACTGAAGACCAGGAGCAGGTCAGGAGGAGACCCAGGTCTGGAAGGGGTTGAACTCTGCACTCTTATGTTAAACACACAAATACAGCTCTTGCTCCCCCTACACCCATCAGCCGCAACCGCTCTTCCCAAACAGCATCTGGCTGGGAACTTGCAAGAAAATCTCTGCTTGTCACCTCTCCCTCCAGAACAACTCGCTGTGGAGAGTGATGGGGACTGGTGCAGCACGGTGCCTGCAGGCACAAGATGCACAAAGCTCCCTGTTCCACGGAAACATAGGTACTGGCACAGTCCTCACCAGGCCCCATCCCTGCCACTGGTGTCAGCTTGAGCACCCCCTCTGCAGCTCCCCTCACTGCCGCACTCACTTTGCCCTCACACAACCTCCATCCACCAGAAGTGCTGCAGAAGCTGTCACACAGAGATAAGATGTCAGCTGAGATGCCAAATATATGTATCTTTTATTCCTGGGGGCATAAGCAGGGCTTGCAGTGTTTCCTTCTCCGGTCAGGATCAGGAGCACCAGGATGCTCACATAGGCAGCCTAAAACTTGGTGGTGATGCTGTTTTACACTGCCTTTTCTAACACAATAGCCACATCAGCAGAGTCTGGGGGCACCCATGCTGTCTGTCTGCACCCAGCACCACTCCTCCCTCTGATACCTCAAGAACATGGCTGGGAGAGAGGCCCCAGGAGCTAAAGCCAAGCGGGGAAGAGGAGCAAGGCTGAGCTGGTCGAGTCTCCCCAGGCAGGCTGCTGCCCGCTCTGCCCATGGGAGCAGCGTGGACAGATGGCTACTTCTCACCCTAGCAGCTTCCGTGTCTCATTCACAGATTTGCTGTCCCTGAGTCATTGCCCTTCAAACGACAGCAGAGACGAGCTTCCTCTGTGTGGAGCTAGGCATGAGTTGCATGCTAATGGCATCCCGGTGACAGCGGGAATAGCCCCTGGCAGCCAGGTGTATCCTGCTCGAACCCTGGCAGGCAGCTCTGGAGGCAGGCAGCAGAGGAAAAGCCCCGTGGGGCATCTGTGGGGCCAGGCCTGGGGCTGTGGCATAGTTTGAGGAGAGGCTGAAGGGGCTGGGGCTGCTGTGTGTGGTCATTGAGGCATTCGGGTGCTGAGCCCTGCGGTGGTGCCCATGGTCTCTGCCACAGTGGGAGGCCAGGCTATGTGTGATCCCCTGATGTCCACAAAAGGCTCCTTTCCTGATGCAAAAGATGCCAGTTCCAGGATAGGGACCACAATAAGCCCTTTGCGTGAGCAGGTCCAGTGGTGGCCTGGGTTCAAGCAGATACCAGTGTGCATCCTCCTCCCCCTCTCGGTGCCTGGCTATGGGGAGGGTGCTGCTGCTTCTCCTCCGGCAGCACGAGGGTGCTTGCAGAGCTGTCAGTCAGCGTGACACTAGCAGATCCCTTTGTTGCTACTAAAAGCAGCATTGCAAGCCTGCTACTAAAAGCAGCATTGCAAGTGCTCCCCAGTATGGGCCACCCCAGGCAGCCTGTGACAATGGATGTGTACAGCAAGGGGGGGACCAAGGAGGTTATGTCATTTTATCAGGTCACACATTTTGCCAACACCATCGCACATGCTTCTGAGCTCACTGACTCCCAGAGGCTGCCTGCACCCAACAGGACCATGGCACCCCAGATGCTTTCCAGAAGGCATCGTTAGTGAAGTGTCACACTGTGCCTTTCCCACTGAAGCAGAGCCTGCTTCTCTGAGGAGCTGGTTCTACCCTGCCATGGAGCCCCCATGCTCCCAGGGACAGGCACACGCAAAGAGGAACCTGGGCTCCTGCACCCAGCACCGGCAGCAGCAGGCACAGCCTGAGCACATGGGTGCAGGAACAGGCGCTGACACCTGCGTCACTTGCAGCTACTTGGTGACAGTTTGATGGAGAAAGATCTCTCGCCCTCCCTCACACTTCCCTGCACCATTTGCCAACCTGCCTGTTGCTGCACAGAGACTTGCTGCCTTCATAAACTTCTGCTTTTTCCCCTTAAGCACCACCAACAGACATTAACAGGCAAGGACTGACAACAAGCCAGCCCAAAGCAGGCACCCAACCACCACTGAAATCAGTGGTGAATCCCCTCCCATTCACACCATCACCCAACAGCCCAACTAAGTGCTGAGGGAAAGCACTCCAAGGCTGCTGCCCCCATCCCTGGCCGCTTCACCCCACAGCAACCATGTGGGTCCAGCTGCCAGCACTGTGCACCCCTCAGCATCGTGAGATGTCTTAACACCAAGAAAAGCTCAGGCCTGTCCAAGCACCGGCTCAGCATCCCACTTCCTTCCTGGCTCACAGAGCTCCCATGCATCCCAGCCACCACAGGAGCCCTTCTGATACCTTGACACTTCCTTTACTACAGAGCAAACTCCTTTCATCAGTTCAGTTTTTGATTCTTCTGTTTTTCAATCTTTGATCTCTGTTTCCAAGCATTTGGGTGGCACCCAACACAAGGCACAAGGAATTCGGCCATGCCAGAGGCTGTGGCCACAGTAACTGCACATCTAACCCAACATATTCCTTTTGTTCAACGTCTTTCTACAATGCAATCACATCTTTGTGTAGGGCTGAAAAAAATTACCTTTGCTTACATGGCATTGGTGTGTAATGTGGAGCTGTGTGCTTTGCTAAGCTCACGCATGTGGTCTTGCTAAATGATGTGCTGAACCTACTCTGGAACTTGAATCTCAAGAAATGCCAGTAAAGCTCCACCTCACCAGACAGGCTTGTTCCATAGAAAAGCTCCATGTGCACACACCAAAGCTGTCTGGGTGCTTGGGAGCAGCCTCTCCCCTCTTGGGTGCTTCTGCTCCTGGTGCAGCATCCACAAGCCCATTAGTGCTGTAAGAGGGGATCAGACCCAGGATGCAGCTTTGCAGTCACTCACCAGCAGATTCGCTGATACTAACATAACCCCACATTTTTTTGGTGAAGCCACTTTTGCTGTGGGTCTCGAGGAACCTGACTTCTGCCTGGAGGGCTCCGTGCACCAGGCTGAGTAGCATTTTGGATAAATCCAGCCCACACAAACTCAACTCAAGCTGCATTTGTGAAGGTAAAACACTACTCTGGTTGCCTCAAGTGGCATCCCTGGCACTGGGATGTCCCCAAGACACGGCCCTCCCAAAGCTTCCATCCAGAAGATGCTCCGCATAGAGGGATGCTCAGCAGAGATGCTGATCGCTGATGCCATTTCTGGGTAAACAAGAGCAAGAAAACAGGACCCCTGGAGGGTGTTGAACCTGGCGCTGCAGATTTGCTGCCCAGGCACTCAGTATGGGCTGTGCCAAGTGTGATGCCGCAGCACCTCACAGCCGGAACCGGCCTCCATCTCTCATGCATTGCCTGCACACCCACAGTGGGGAAGCACCAGCACATTGTGAAAGCATCAGAAGTGAAATCCTGCCCTGCCAGGCAGGCTCTCCGGTGGGTAACATGGAAACCAGAGGCGCAGAAATAGATCTGGCCAGGGTCACAGCAGGACTCAACAGCCACTGGCTCATCTGCACAGAGAAACCCTGGTAATCTAATATAATTTGAGATGCTACAGGTCCTATCCAGCCTTGCCTTCCCACTAGTGCTCTGTAACCAGTCCCAGCCCTGCAGCTCCTGGCTGTCAGTCCTTCTCCCTGCACAGCTTTGTTTCTTGCAGCTTAATGAGTCCTTAATTCAGCAGGCTTTGTCCCATAGATCTTGATTTGCCCTAGTACCAGTAGGAGCGTGCACTTCTAGGAGAGCTCTCCACAGTGGCTGTTGGTGATGGAGGCAGCACACAGTGCTCTGCCTTTATAGAAGCAAACCTCTCATCTGGCAGTGGCTGAGCTGGAGCAACTCTGCTTTTTGCCTGTTCAGAAAGATGTAAAAAAGGTACAAACCAGCCACAAGTATTCTGCAGGGCAACACTTCGGCAGGATGGGGTTTTCTTCCTACACTAAGTCCTGCAAAGCCTGCATTCTGCAGGAGCTACCCTCCCCTGCATTTCCCAATGGACATTCAGCTGCAACATCCACATCCCAGGGCTGTGACTTCCTCCAGCCCTTTGGAAGGATGCTACCAACGTGTCACCACAACCGTTGAGCGCACAAAGTTCACCGTGTCTTGCAGTGAAATGGTACAAGGCATGCAGGAAGAGGGGTGATGGAGGTGTCAGGCATCTCCTCCTGACTCAATTTAATGACTTTTCCCTTAAAGGTAAAAAACCACCAATGTTTTCCACCTCTTTTATGCATATCACCACTAACTAGCACCATGTCCCCAGCAGCTGGCACACAGGTATTCACTGCAAGAGGTGACACGTATTTCAGAAGATGGATGGACTTTATGGACCCACTTTTTCCTTTCCCTCCCCTGTTCGCATGGTGCCGGGGAACGCAAGAGCTGTAAGTGCCAACCTCCATGAACCCACACACACACGAAATGCAAACAGACAATAAACTCAAACCCCATCTTTTTCACATTTCACTCTCAGCCATTGGGATTTTTGGTGTTAGTTGTAGGAGTAGTAAGTAAAACATTTTCAGAGTGTGATTTGGAAGCTGACAGCGCTTCACGGGAATAACAACAACGTATGCAGAAGGTGGGATCTGCCTGGGAATTATTTCCAAGCAGAAAATAAAAAGGCCTGGGAGAGTATTACAGCAATGAGTAATCTGAGCAGCTGAATTACACAGAGACCCCACCATTTCACGGCATTTTTCCGCAGCTCCTGGGGAGATTTTAGCCCAGCTTTCCCTGAGCGCTCTCCCAAGCTCCACGCACAGACAGACCCAGGGTTTGGATACGCAGGATGCTGCTTCCCCCTGGCAGCATCTGCCTTTCCCCTGCTGAGCGCAGCGCCCCAAACTCAGGGGCTGCCCTCAGGATGATTTATTAACAGGGAAGGATGGGACTCGCGTGTCTGCTGAAAGCAACCCGCAATGCTCAGCCGTTCCCAAGTTTTTAACTCGGGGTCAAAGCCGCTGCCATAAGGAACTGGCTGCTCCAGTGGGGCTGTTGTTGTTGTTTTAACGCAGATGCAATAAAGAGCCAAAATCTCTGGGGTGATCTGGCTGCCAAAGAGCTGTTTACTGAGCCGTGCTGCTCCTTGGGGACAGAATTACGCGGGGATCTGTGGCTCTGCAGAGGGAAGGCTGTGTGCAGGTGAGCTGGAGCTGCCTTGCTTCCCCACCTTCAATTTTCCAGCTGCTGTTATGGAATAGGAATTTTGTGAATGGGAGGCAGCGCAAATCCCCATGCATGACCATAGGGTGCAGGAGCCCTGCATCCACAGCCCCCAACCCCACATAATCCCTCAGCCCCAGAAATGTTACTTAAGTCTACGTACAGGGCTCTCTAAAGCCAGAGTCTCCCGCTGCAAGGATTATGCAGCAGCCTCTCACACTGGCCGAGCTGTCCATTATGTTTTCCTCCACTCCTCTCCTATTTTGCTGTCATTTGCTCTCATGGGTTGTTACCATTGAGCAGTGGCTCTCTGCTGCTAATTACAAGCAGGTAATATTCAGCATCTGGACAGGAATTACAAATTCAGACAGCTTTAAAAATCCCTCCAGCCAGTTTTTTCCAATGCAATGAGCAACTGCAGCCCCTGCTGAAGACCAGGGGACACAGAATCAGGCCAAAACTCACTCGCCACCACAATGCCAGATCAGTTTGGTGTTACCCTCATTTCACAAATGGAGAACAGCCACCGAGATGCCAAGGCTGAGGCTCGCAACTGGGAAAGGCTAAAGTAAGGCACCTAAATACGTATTGAAGCACCTTAAATAAGTGGCCTGATTTCCACGAGAGACTGAAACGAGCGGGAGGTGCGAGGGCTCGGGTTTGTGCATGCCAACTCAGGCAACCATACTGGAAATCTCCTTGCAAGTGCATACAGGTTGGCCCGGCTGCTCATGCCCTCCTGTTGCTTCCCAAACGCCTCCTGTGAAATCACAAAGCTGGTGCTCACAGATGCTAGAAAGATGCAACTGTCAACATGAAACACAGCAAGTTAGGTGGGACACGTCCTGCTGCTGCTACCTTCAGCTCTGCACCTTCTAAGCTTGTTTCCTGCTTCCTCATCAAGGATGTTAAGACCAGGGACACTTAATGACGACTCATCTAAGCACAGCTCTGTTTCTAGCTGCTTTAGAGTCCATGGGAACACCTCCTTGTCCAAGACCCAAAGGTAATGATTATTTTCTTACGTCTGCTCTCTCTCCAGGTCTCTATACCCGTGCGTACAAGCAAGTCAGACTGAGCAGAGATGGATGCTAAGCCTTAAGTGAGGGCGCTTGTACGCTCCATTGGACAAGGCACAGGAAAACCCTGCTTCTGCTGGACCTCAGGAGCGGAAGCAGCGCAACGGTGGGCAGTGCTCAGTCCCTTCCTTCACTGTGGAAGCGAAGCAGCAGGACCAAACCACTCGGTGCAGACTGAATACTATGTACCTTTGAAACCACAGGGGGAATATGGGCAAGCAGATTGTAATTACCTGGCCTGGCACAGGCCCAGAACGCCAGCACTAGCTCCTTTCCAAAACCAGCTCCTTACAAAAGTGATGCAGAAACACGGGCCCAAGAGCGGCAGCTAGGATCTCGCTGTTGTGCCCTTGACGAAAGACACCACCTTGGTGTCTCCGGTGCTGTGCCCCAGTGCTGCTCCCTGCACTTTCCCAGGGGATGAGCCCCAGGCCAAGAGCTGCCTGTGCTGCCACCGCAGCTCCAAGTGTCCCTCAAAACTCCCCCAGAACAGCAGCGGCCTAACCCCATCCTGTCACCAGGAAGAAACTCTGCCACTGTCCCTCCGGGTCTGTTCCCCAAGACACAGCTCTGAGAAAGGTTTAATTATGAAGACCATTACACTTCCCAGAGGTGATGTCTGGAGGGAGCACACACAGGTGAGCCAGGCAGCTCCAAGCAGGCGAAGGCTGTGGGAGCCGCAGTACTGGGACTCATGAGAAAGCTGGAGAGCACCCACAGAACCACACTGGGTACTCCAGAGAGAGATGCAGTTGTAGCTCTCATTCTGGAGAGGAGACAGCACTGTGCTGAGGCTCCACACGATCGATGCTGGGGGAAGCAACCCATTCACTTTTGGACCATGGACAGTGCCCTGGAACTGGGGACAGTCTGACACTATGGGAATGCCAAGGAGTGTACTCCTATCCCAGCATCCCTGGCCTACCTCCCTGGGAAAAACAGGTGGAAGGGCTGGAACACAGCTGCTGCATTCAGGGAAGGGGCTCTGGCACCTTGGTTCATCTCAGGTCACTGCTTGTCACTCGCAGAGCCCTGGGCTGCCCCAGCCCTTTTGCAGCAACCTTCTGCAGCAACCCTCTGCAGCAGCAGGCCAGAGGCAGCGATGAGGGGCCCCAAAGCTGCCCTAGCTTGGCCTGTGTGTGCCTGTACACATAAAGGGGTGCAGGCAAGGCTGGTGTTGGGAGCCTGCCTGTATGTGGATGGATGTGAAGGGATGAGTGCATGAACACTCAGACCAAGTCCTGCTCTGCCCTCTTTCTCCCATCGCCCCATCCTGGCTGCCCTGAGGGCTCTGGGTTCATCTCACCAGCACTGCCAAGCTGTGCCTTGGAGAGCACAGTGAGACCTCCAGCCTGTGGGCAGGCGGAAGCATGGCTTCATCAGGTATGTGGGCAGATGGGCTGCAGCATCCCTCTGCAGTCAGGACCCCCGGGGCTCAGTGTGACTGCTGGACAGCATGCTGCCCACCCGTCAGCACAGCATGGGGGGGAGCCTGGGATGCCCCATCCTACCTTGCAGTCTGTCAGGCAGGATCTGACCGAGTACTCTTCCGATTGCAAGTACTTCTCCAGCAAGAGGTCGAACTCCTCGTATTTTTCCTGAGCGTGTTGGTCCAGCCGCTGGTACGCCTGGACGCAGCTGCTACAGGCCTCCCCGCCCAGCGCCCCGGCCGCCGCCACCACCAAGTCCACCATGAGGTTGTCCACGCTGCAGTCCAGGCCGTCCGGGCCGGCCATCTCCCGCAGCAGGTCCCAGATCCAACAGAGACGAGAGCTGGAGGAACAGAGGTGCCAGGAACTGGAGAAGCAGAGGAAAAAGGAGCTGGAGGAGCAACA